>PVKP010009065.1:0-62244 GCA_004027715.1 Plecturocebus donacophilus
TGTTCTTATGTGCTGCTTTCATGTATGAGATAATGGTATCTGTTCCTGTAAATGACGTAGGACAAACATATATATACTAACTGTGTGCACAATAAAGCTGCTGTTTAAGCATTGCTGTTTAAGCATTGCTTACTCAGTCCTCCAGACCCCACTTGTCTGTCTTCTCTTTTTTCCACGCACTCCCCTATTCAGGTTGGGACCCTCTTGCTGGCCAAGAGTCCCTGGCAGACGTGCCAGCCTCTTGGGAACCCAGAATACCATATAATTTTAGTTTCAATTGCTAACACCAGGCAATTCAAGAAAAATTTGTTTTCAGTAGCATGGATTATGGTAAAGACAAAGGTACCTTAAAAAGGGAAAATTAAGAAAAATAAGCAAACCTCACAATGCCTTCCAAAAAACTTTGATTGTCTAATTTGTGGCTGTGGGAGACAAAAATTAATAGAACAATATTATGGCCTCCAAGGAGCATATTAGAGAAATTGAACAAATACAAAGAAAAATGATTAGAAAAGGTTGAGAGCAGATTATAAATGGGAAAGGAAAGCTGTGATAGATGAGCACAGTGGCGCAGGAGTGCAGAGGAGGGAAGCTGTGCTTTACTTCACAGAACTAAATAAGCAAGATACCCTTGCATGCTATCCAAGACACAGATGACTTTAAAGGGTTAAATTCACAAGGATAAATGCAAAGTGTATCAGCAAACACAAATCATTAATTAAAGCATTGATACTTCTACAAAATACCTATTTTTTGCTCATAATTATTAAAATTGGAAACTGCTTGAAAAGGCACTTTGCACTAAATGCTCATCTCTATACCTATTTAAATATCAACAAAATCAAATTTTTATATAGTTTATAATGTATATGCTGAGATTTAATTTATGACTCTTCTACCATATCTAGGCAGTATTACACATTTGCATACACATTTTGTTTCCATTAATTGCTTCTGGGACCTAAATTTGAGCAAACATCTTTTTCACTCTAAATCTTAAAATAGAAATTAAATCACAAAGCCTTGCATAGTAATACATCCTCTTTGTTTACACACAGTTATTGACAACGAGGATTTATTTATCAGAAACTATGACTCGTAGAAAAGGACATTAAAGAAGGATAAACATTGCTTCAGTGCATTTCTAACTTTTGACCTTCTCTGGGGGGAAATGGTCCCAAAACAGTAAAAACAAACAACAAAAACCCAAAAATGGTGGACAAAACTGAGACAGTCATCTTATAGACTGCTTTGAGAAGTCATTCCAGTTTTCTTTAAGCTCCATGCTTTCAATGTTTTTCTGACATAATTTATGTTCAATAAATAACATACAAAATATGAACAGAAATATTGTAAACAGCTTCTAAGTTATCTACAACTTAAAGCTGAGCCAGTCATCCTGAACATTTTCTCATTTTTCTGCCATTCTCTGGGGGTAAAATGTGGCTATAAACTTGAGCTGATTTGAATCTTTCAGCAATGAAAACACTCAAAAAAAAGATGAAGGGAAAGATGAAAAGAGTTTAACCATTCGTAATATGATGTATTAAAGCAGCTTGTCTTCTCCATGCCATAGCCTTCCTCCAAAGTCATACATTAGAGAGAAAAAAACACATGAATTTTGTTTTAGCAACATAGGCTATGATCTTGCCAATAAACCTCTTTTTTTAGTAGAAATATTCTTTCTGTCTAATTGCAGGCCTACTTCAACAGATTGTCTTACTTATCTTTCAGGTTTCAGGTTATGAATAACTTCTTCAGGAATTCTTTGTTGACCCCTATAATCCTGGTGTGACTGATGAACTCTCATATACTTCATGGTAGCGAACTGCTTATCACTCCCTATTAAAGAATTTAAGAAGAAAATTGTTTAATAGAGTAATAAATAGATGTCATTATAATTTTTGAATTATGATTATCTTTTTAAACCTACATATGCTATTTTCCCCCAAATATTGTTAAATACATTCTTTTGCAGCATGTCACTTTGAACTGAAAATGTCAGAAACAAACAATAGTATTTATAATTCTTTTTCAAAATGGAATATAATGATACATTAAGGCATACTTTCTTGATCTATAATTCTTAAAAACAGCAAATGTGATGCAAAATCTTTGGTGTGAAACTATAATCATGCTACATTTTACAAGAATATGGTAAAAAAAAGCATCAATCTGATTTAAAATCTTTTATTACAGCTCTTTAAGAAAGACATAATTGATATAGTCAATGATAAAAATTTGCAGATAAAGGCATTTGACACTGCTGCTGGAAACACATCCCCACATAGAACTTTCAGGCCACAAGTTTTAACATCTGAATAATTAAGTTTGTTTGATGAGTTAATTGATAAACACAGAACATTTGTTGCTTTGTCATCTTTGAAATAAGTTTTCAGATTACCATTGAAACATTTAGAATACTTTAAAATACTTTCTTTTGGTGTTAAGTTCCTTGCGGTTCTGGTGTTGATATTTCTTGAAGACATTATTCAGTATACTGAGCTCTTTTATTGCACTCTTTATATCCTTAATTGCCTGCAGAATCCTCACTCTGTCACTAGGCTCATCCGGAATCTTACTGAGAAATTACATAAGTGCGTGTGCCTTTCATTTACATCCTGGAATTCTGGCCCTTGTAATTCAATTATCTACTATCCTACATCATCAGCTGCTATATGAAGAAGAAATTCTGTCATCTTACTGTTTATTTTTTTTTCTTAACATTACCAAAACAGTGCATCGTGTGAGACCAAGGCTTTCTTTATTGGCCTTAATGAAAGCCACTCTCAGTATCTGAACTGCAGACAGATTTACTTGTTTTAGGTTTACTGATTTCATTATAAAGGATACAACTCAGTATAACAGCCAAGAGAAAGACACGTATAGGGCAAAGTACGGGGTTGGGGTAAGGCAGAGCTTCCATGTCCTCTTTGGATGCTCCTTTCTCTCGGTAATTCTATGTCACGACCCAGAGCCTTCGTTTGTCTACATCTAGAATTAAAAAAGAAAAGAAAATATAAGAAAACCTTTGGAGATTGAACTAAAGTTTCACTGAGAAGAAAGTGATAGTCTTAAACGTATGTATTACAATCAAGTGAAGATAAGCCAAGGAATGCAAAGCTGGTTTGATATTTGACAATCAAGCCGTGTATTGTGGTGCATATTAACAGACCAAACAAAGATAATTACGTGCTCATCTCAATAGATACAGAAAAAAATAACATCCATTTAGATTAAATCACTTAGTGTATTAGGGATAGAAGAAACCTTCCTTAAACTGAAAAGCAATCTATTTTAAAAATACAGCTAAAATAATGCTTAATTGTGAAATGCTGAATAGTTGTCTCCTAAGATAAGGTAGTATAAGAATTTCTATTCTCAATGCTTCTTTCCACATCATATCTGAATTTCAAGCCAGTATAATAAGGCAAGAGAAGAAATAGAAAGTAAACAGTTTTAAATAGCAGAAATACAACTGTCTCTATTCATGATTATGTACATAGACTCTCCCATATAATCTATAAAAAAACTTCTAGAACTTATAAGTGAGTTCAACAAGATTGCAGGATATAAGTTAAATATTTAAAAATTATTTCAAAAATGAATTTAAAATCTACTCTTTAAAGTGTTTACAATAGCACCCAAAATACTGGCTTATACATATGATAAGATACAAGCAGGATCTCTATTGTTTAAAGCTATAAATCACTCTTAAAAGCAAACCAATGACAACTTAGATAAATGGAGAGTTGTACTGTGTTTATGAATAAGAAAACCAAATAGTTTTTGGGTGCCAATTATCGTCAAATTAATATGTAGATTCAATGCAATCCTAATAAAAATTACAGCAGGCTTCTGTGCAGCAAATGATAAAATTTACATAGAAAAGCAGAAGGAATTAGAATAGTCAAAACAATTTTGTGAAATAATAAAGTTGGAGGATGTGGAGGAAAAGTTAAATATTAAATTTGAACTCAGTTAAATGTGGACAGAAACAATGGTCACCAAATCCAGGCACAGGTTGTATGAACCCCTTGAGGCATTCATCCAGCACTGTTTAGGAAAAATCTGTATTTCAGTCTATTCCTATAGGTTAGTTATTGAAAAACAACAGAAAATTGCAAAACAAATTGACTTTTTTTGTGTTCCTTGAGTTCAGTAGCAAAGGGCCCTTGTGACTGGGCCTCAATGACAAATGACTCATTACAAAAAGAGCCTAGGGTCTTTACAAAAAGAGCTAGGGTCCCAGATCGTGCCAAAACTTCATGAGACCTCTCTTCATCTGTACATGGACGGGCGGCTGACTCTCAGTCTGGTGATGAATCCTCCATAGTCTGGTGAATGTAAATATACATATATATCTTTTCCCTTCTTCCATTTCCATTGCAATTTGCTTATTATATAATGTGCTTATTATATCTGCATTGCCATTTATGTGAGAAAAAGATTGTTTACACTTAAAGTATTGTGCACGTGTCTTTTCCCCTCGCACATTTCTCGGACAGAACAGGGGAAAATCATTACTGAATTTCGAGACTTATCTTAAGGCAGCAATAATTAAGGCAGCTTGGTATTGATGAAAGGATAGACAGATACATGAAATTACAATAGAGATTCTAGAAAAGGACTCAAATCTATATCATAAACGATTATATATATTATACATATATACACATATAATATATATTATACATATATACACTTACACTTATATACACACACACACATTCATACAGGAAAATTCACAGATTTTAACTGTACTCTATAATGAAATTTAGTAAATGAATAGACAAGTTTCCACACACCAATACAAATACAGAATTCATTATTTCCAGTAATTTCCTCTTGTCTTTTCCCAAATGATGTCATCTTCTCTAAGAAACAGTTGTTCTGATTTCAATTTCTGTAGTAAAATTTTGCCCAGTTTTTATTTTAATATGAATAGAATTATACAGCATGACTGTTTCTTTGTATTATTTTGCTTCCTATCATGTCTAATATTGATCCATGGTGTAGCATATATCAATAGCTAGTTATTTTTAAGTAACATACTGTGTGAATAGGCCAAAATATACTTATCAAGTCACTTGTCCATGAACATTTGAGAGGTTTTCAATCTTTTACTATTGTGAATAAAGCCACTATAAATATTCTTGAGCAGTTCTTTTAAAAGTTCTCTAATTAATAACAGAACTGTGGGTCATATGTACATGTCTATTCAGATCTATCACAAACAATTTCTCAAAGCAGTTGTAACATTTTACAGTGCTACCTGTAATGCGTAAGCATGTAGTTTTCATACCCTTTATAATATTTAGTTTTGTAGGTCTTTTTTAATTTCAGGCATTCTTGTTTGTGTGAAGTGATATTGCCTTGTGGGTTTAATTTAGATTATTCTGAGCTCATTTTCATGTGCTATAGGTCATTATCCTATCTTTTTTTGTGAAGACTTGTTCAATCTATTGCCCATGTTTTATTGGCTTATCTATTATTGACTTGCCATGTTTTGCATGTCTATATTTATTATTGAGAAAGTTTTTCACTGGCCTTATAAAGTAACATACAAATTATTTTCTCCTATTTTCAGTGCTTGTGTAAATTTTATACTATTACTTAAATGCTTGGTAAAATTTACCAGTGAAGACATTTTACATGAATATTCATTACAAATTTAGTTTATTTTATGAATTCTTAAAATGTTATCATCTGTCACTTTTAGTGTCACTTTTAGTGACAGATAATAATTTGTATCTTAAAAGGCACAAATTAGTAATTTGTATCTTTCAAGGTATGTGTCTATTTCATTGACGTTGTTGAATGTATTGGTGTCAAATTTTCATCTGATTTCCTTATAATACTTTTAATGCCTATGTGACCTTTAATTAAGTTCTTTTTCATTTCTGATATTGCATATCTGTGTTTCTTCTTTCATTTATTGTCTTATTTATGAGCTTTTAAAATTAATACATCTTTTTGAAAAATCTACTTTTACTTCTTTAATTTTCTTTTATTGTTTGACTTTTAAAAAATTTCACCCATTGTTGCTATGATCGTTATTATTTACTTTCTTCTACTTACTTTAGGTTTAATTTGCATTTTCTTTTAAACTAGCTTGATATTAGCATAGTTACTTGATATAATTTTTTTTCTAACAAAAACAGTGAAATCCTTGTTTCCCTTTAATATTGCTTTAGTTGCATTTCATAATTGTTTTTGAATTAATATACTTTAATATTTAGAGGAATTTTAGGTTTACAGAAAAATTGATCAGACAGTACAAAGAGTTACTGCATACCCTCTCCTCAACCACATATATTTGGTTTCCACTATTATTTATATCTCGATTGAGTGTGGTATTCTTGCTACAGTTGATGAACCGGTATTGATACAATATTATTTACAATTCCATAATCTGTACTAGGTTTTACTTTGTGTCACACATTCTCTGAATTTTGAAATGTTTAATAGCATGGATCCATCATTACTATATCACACAAAGCCATTTAACAGCCTTTAGCATCCTCTTTGTTCCACCTGATTTTATCCCTCTCCCCAAACCCCCAGCAATCACTAATCTTTTTACTGTCTCCCTGGTTTAGTCTCTTCCAGATGTCATATAGTTGAAATCATACCACATGTAGTCTTTTCAAATCAGCTTCATTTTAATATGCATTTAAGTTTCTGGTATGTCCCTTTGTGGCTTCATAAATCATTTCATTTTGTCACTGAATAACATTTCATTTTCTGGATGTGCCACAGCTGGTTTACTCATTTACCTAGTGAAGAGCATTTTGGTTGCTTTTAAGTTTTAGCAATTACTAATAAGGCTGCTGTAAATTCTTGTGTGCAGGTTTTGCTGTGGACATGTTTTCAGCTCCTTTGGATAAAGAGCAAGAAACTCTCGCTGGATCAAATAATAAAAATATGTTTATTTTTCGTAAGAAACTGCCAAAGTGTCTTCCTAAGTGACAGCACCAATTTGCATTCCCACCAGCAATAACTTACAATTCCTATTGCCTCACATCCTAACTATCATATGTTGTTGTCAGTGTCTTGGGTTTTAGAAATTCTCATAGGTGAGTACTGGCATCTCATCATTGTTTTAATTTGCATTCCCCTAATGACATCTGATGGTGAACATCTTTTCATATGGTTATTTGCCATCTGTGTATCTTCCTTAACAAGGTGTTTGTTCAGATATTTTGCCCAATTTTTAATTGCCTTTTTTTTGTTTTTGTATGCTTAAGCTTTAAGTGTCTGTATATTTTCAATACTGATGTTTTACCAGCTATGTTTTCTTTTCAAATATTTTCTCCCAATATATGACTTGTCTTTTCATTCTCTTCATAGTGTCTCTCATGAACTGATTTTTTAAAATTCAAATAAAGTTTGAATTACCAATTTTTTCTTTCATGGATCATGCTATTGTTTTTGTACCTAAAAAATTATCATCAAACTTAGGTAACCTAAATGTCTTTCTATGTTATGTTCTAAGAGTTTCATAATTTGACAATTTACATTTATGTCTATGATTCATTTTGAGTTAATTTTCATGAAAGATGTAAAGTATTTGTCTAGACTTATTTGTTTTGCAAATGGATGGGCATTTATAGCATGATTTGTTGAAAAAAAGTTTATATTGGATTTCTTTTGCTCCTTTGTGTGTGTGTGTGTGGGGGGGTTCTGTTTCTGGTTCTTTATTCTGTTCCATTAATCTATTGCTTCATTCCATAATTTTTTGAAGTTTTGTTTTGCTATTATTCAGTTTGACTATTTCTATTATTTTTAAAGTAAGTTCTTCCTTAACTCATGAGTTATATAGAAATGGTGGATCGTTTTCTACATATTTTATATTTTTCTAGATAGTTCCCTTTTTTAAACAATTTAATTCTGTGGTGGACAAGAAACACATTCTTTATAATTTTATTTAACTTCATTAAAATAGATGTGTTTTGTAGCTCACTACATGGTCTATCTTTGTTAGTAAGCTATATATTTGAAAAGTGTATGAATTCTACATTTGAATACCATGCCATAGTTTCTTACAAATATTAATTAAGTCTATTTAGATGACAGTATTGTACAAATATTATTTACTTTTACTAACCTTTTCTATTTGTTTTATTTATTTATTTATTTATTTTGAGAGAAGAGTGTTAAAATCCACAGCAATATCCCTAAACTTGTCTATATCTGCTTTCCTTTCCTATGGTTTTGCTTCATGAAGGTTGAAATTTTGTTATTAGTTGCATATTTGCAACTGAGATTGTATGTCTCTTTGATAAATTGGCTCTTTTATCATTAAAGACTAATTCTCTACTACTGGTAATCTCTTTTCTTGTCAGTATTCTTTGTCAGCTTCTCATGTATCCACTCTTGTTTTCTTACTATTAGTGTTGCATGATTAAAAAAAAAAAAGTAAGTCCCATTCTTTGTTTTTTAATCTTTTTTTGGAATAATTATAGATTCACCAGAACATGAAAATATCTTCAGCTAAGTCACATGTGCTTTTTACCAGTTTCCCCACATTGTACCATCTTGCATGAGAATAGTGTTAACAACAAACCAGAAATTGACATCGGTACAATCAAAGGGTTTATTCAGATTTCACCAGCTTTATAGTTACTCAAAGGTGCTAGTGTGTATACATACCTGTGTACTCACCCAGTTCTGAGTAATTTTATCATGTATAGTTTTATGTAACTACCACTCAGAAAAGTGCTATTCAGTCATTACAAGACTTCACTTTAGAAGCACTCTTACTTCTCTCTCACTAGCAACCACTAATCTATTCTCTATTTTAAAATTCATTTGTTTCAAGAATGTTATATAAAGGAATTATGCAATATGTAACCTTTGGAACTGACTTTTTCATTAAGCGTAAATACTATGAGAGTCATCCAAATTGTTATTGTGATGGAACAAAATGATCACCAAGTGGCTAATCTAAGGAGGAGTGCCTTCCAGCCACTGTCACTGATGGAACAGGTAGAAAATGAGGATGCGGCTCTTGCGGCTAGTCTCCTTGCATTGTAAGAGGGATATATTTGGCTCAGATCTGCACAGTTGTTCTGAAACCTGAGGTCTTTCAAAAACAGGGGAAACCAGGAAATCATTAGTGGCACATAACTGTGCTTGCCACCCTAATGAGCAGGGAGTCTCTGGCAAATTATAACAAAGATCTCAGAAAAAAAAGACACAGTACCCAGCTTTGGGGCTGAGCAGGGTCAGTCGACAGGTGGAGATGCTTGGAGAGTGCTGAACCATTAGTTCACTCAGCACATGTCTGCCTGGTGCACTGTAGAGAATCCAGCCTGCCAAACAGTGCTTTCTACAGGGTGGGTGCACTGAACAGGTGTGATGATGAAAGTGCTAAGAATTATCGTGGATAACGACAATTCTACTCTAGCATGGTTTCTTCTATCATGGCAGAATGAGGGTATTAAGAGCCTGCACTCATTCTATAGTCACATGCTATGGTGGCCACTTTGAGTTCCTGTTTGTGTTACAGCGAAGTGAGTGAAATACATAGATTTAAAAGTTACATTTTTGGCCGGGCGCGGTGGCTCACGCCTGTAATCCCAGCACTTTGGGAGGTCGAGGCGGGTGGATCACGAGGTCAAGAAATCGAGACCATCCTGGTCAACATGGTGAAACCCTGACTCTACTAAAAATACAAAAATTAGCTGGACGTGGTGGCGCAGCCTGTAGTCCCAGCCACTCAGAATTGCTTGAACCCAGGAGGCAGAAGTTGCGGTGAGCTGAGATTGAGCCACTGTAGTCCAGCCTGGGGAACAAGAGCGAAACGCCATCTCAAAAAAAAAAAAAATTGTTTTTATATAAATATGAAACAATCATCAATATATATGCATACCAACAATGAAAAGACTCCTTTTTCCTCTTTACATCTCAAGTTCTCACAATTTCCTGGGTGGCTGAGAAGCAGATGCTTTAGCCTGCCAGAG
This sequence comes from Plecturocebus donacophilus, assembly GCA_004027715.1. Taxonomy (NCBI): domain Eukaryota; kingdom Metazoa; phylum Chordata; class Mammalia; order Primates; family Pitheciidae; genus Plecturocebus; species Plecturocebus donacophilus. The sequence continues at coordinate 9,969 of PVKP010009065.1, forward strand.
TCAAACTGCCCGGCTCTGTTACTTTCTGGCTGAATGGCTCTAGGCAAATTACTTTGACTATCAGCTTTCATAACTGCAAAAATGGGGATTGATAATGTCACCGATCTCATAGGCTTCATGAGAATGAAATGGGTTTTATCACATAAACATGTTTCATCATATGATGACATGAGTTATATAAATGAATACATATACCTATGTTAAGTATAAGGTTTTATTCTTACAAAAATAATGACACAACAATTCTATGGGAAACTTTGTGTCTTTTAGACATTTAATAAGACAGAGACCCTCAAAAGTGAAATCTCAAAACGAGCAAAGGCAAACATGATTACCCACATACCAATATCAATATGGTTAGCAGTGGCCGAGAAATCCAGTAAGTACCATGTGTGACACACTGGGGTGTGACAGCTTAGCTATGGGCAAGTAGAACAGGCAAGATGAGATCGCAAAGGTCCTTCTAAGAGTTAAAAAGAGAATCCCAGCACATATACGAGTAGACTGGGGAACATTTCTGGCATGCTTATGATGTGATCAATGATTTTTGAGAAAATTATCTTGCTTGTTTTTAAGTGTTGAGCATATATAAAATCATCTGCTTTTCCTTTCTGTACATGTCTTGTTTTTACAATTTGGGGAGAAAAATAAAAGCTGCCCAGCTGTATGTAAGTAGTTTATAACATCATTTTTTAGTTCTTTACTGCCAGAGTTTGAAGTATGAGATTCCTGCTTTGAAGTTTTCATTTCTGTTTTACTTACTTATTAAACTAAAAATCAGTCATTACATAACAAATCTATAATACATGAAACTAGATTTTAGTGCTTCTTAGGGACAGATCTTCAGGGTATCATTCTTATGTTATGACGTCTTTAAAGAAAAAGGCATTTCTCAGTTCTCTTTCATATGTATTCCTTTGTGTCACTCCAGAAAACATCTGTAGCACCCAAAATATAATGAATATGGTTAGGCAAGGCGGAAGAAGCATGTGGCTGCTGCATAAGGTGTTTCATCTCGAAACACATTTTTAAAGAGGAAAAACTTTTTTTTTCTAAAAAAAAAAAAATGGATTGGCTTTTTGTTTTTTAATTTAGGTGTTTACCTTCTGAGAGAGTACAGGGTTTCATTAAGAAAAAAATATATAAAATAGATCACATCTTCAATAGGTTGTTGAAGCTGAGATGCTGGATATTTGATCACTTAAAATGGGCTGTTTTGAATAAAAGAGCAAATGCATGAAACACTTCTTTTCGAGCACTGAATCATTACATTATTCTTTTTTGGCATTTATGGGAGATAAGAAAATGGAGAGACTATTGTGCTAACATAAATGTACATTTATACAATGTCTAAAAATTGGGATCAATCAACATAAGGGATGGTTCTCCACAGTTTTAGTATCTCATAATCCTTGCTCAATTAGCATATTGGGTATTGTCTTCCTGTGCCCCTCAGCTTCAGAGGACTGTGTGCCAAAAGAGAAAGGATACCTTGTCTGTGACTCTCACCTCTGTGTCCCTCATGCAAATCACTTACACTACCAGTTTAAATAATTCAATCTTTTATCACAGCTACATTTTCAAAACTGGACGATAAAATACCCAAGACATGCACATTTTTACTGTGATGGGTGCCATGTTTGATAAATACCTTTCATATGATAAATCCTTATAATTTGATATCATAGCAATGTCAAAATCAGAGAAAATTTTTAAAAATTGCATTTTGGAATCAAAGAAAAAAGTTATATTGGGTAATACATTTTAGGAAAAATATTCGAGCAGAGCAAAAAGTATATTTAAGGGCCGGGCATGGTGGCTCATGTCTGTAATCCAAGCACTTTGGAGGTCAAGGTGGGCAGATCACCTGAGGTCGGGAGTGCAAGACCAGCCTGACCAACATGGTGAAACCCCGTCTTAAAAAAAAAAATACATATATACATATATATATATATAAATTTAAATAGAAAATAGAAGGCCACAGAATTTTAATATATACATAAAACCTTCTTAAAAATCAAGGAAAACCCATTTACTGAAAGTCTATTTATAAAGCCTATAATTATAGGAATATTTTATTATATTCTTTTTGTTATAGATAGGTGAGATATGTAGAAACAAATTTTAACATAACAGCTTTTTTCTAAACACGACTCCGAAAAGTGAATTAGCATATTAATAAAGCACCTACTTAAAAATGCCATATTTCTATATACTTTTGAATAGATTTACATATTATTGAGGCCACAGGACAATTTAAATAAAATAATAAAAGCAGAAATTAAACTGTTCACATTTTCAAACATTATAATAAATTGGAGATAAATAATAAATTATCAAAAATATTAAAATAAAAAAATCAAAATTTAAAATATCTTATTTTTGAAATAATTAAAATATTGTTCTAAACACCGATTGTGTCAACTAAGAAAATTATTAATTTTAGAGTACCCGAAAATATTCTTAATTAGAATACCTGGCATTAAATTTTAAAGAAGGCAAAATGTTATCCTTAGGAAAAGTTACAGGATTAACTGTTATGGTTATTAAATATATGAAAATCTATTTAAAATAATTCAAAATATAGAAATATAAAAGTACAATTAATGAAAAGGAGGGCATAAAGTGAAAAATAGGCAAAATAAGAACAGTTAAAAATGTACCTGAAGCCGCTAAATGCTTAGCCTGTAAAAATAAATTAGTACCTTAAGCTATTATAAAAAAGGAAAGATATAAATATGCTAACTAGGTAAAAGGAAGGAAATGTAGGCAATGCATATAATTAATTATAAATTTACAACAGTTTCCTAATACATTTGAAATCATTACAAAGTAATAGATTTTTAAATTACCCCAAGCAAATATAAATGAATGAATACAAATATTTACAAAACTAGAAATGGGCAATTTCCACACTATATAATTTATTCTTCTGCAAAATGGGATCAATAGTTCTCCAGTCACCTCTTGAATATGGCAAACCAGTCTTCAGAGGCAAAAATCTTGATTTTTTGCTAAAGCAATTAATCTAACTTAGTCCTGACACAAAGATTGTGGAAATATCTAGTTATTCCTAGTATTTGAGATCACTCATGTATTTTTGAGATAATAAAAGACGCTTAGGAATTACACAGTCTAGCAACTGTAATTTCTTGACGGGAAGCTCACCCCCAGGCCAGTGTTTTCCATTTAATATGTGTGCAGGATAGCATGCCTGTTTCTCAGGTCCTTAGAGCTACCAATCTGTTATCAGGGAAGGAAGCCTGAAAACTTCCTTATCAACTGCCTTTCCATTAGGGTCTGCTGATAGAAGGCACTGGCTTGACTGAAGGGTAGGATGAAGCCAGGAGGCAATCTTAAATCTAGCTTCCTAAAAAGATCTGTCAATGAGCTATTGTATTTTCTCACTTAGGAAGTACTTGTTGTGTTCATATCTTTTACTCACTTAAAAATTGGGTTAAGATTTTATAATTGACTTACAGAATACAAATACACACACACACAGCCAAATATCATTATTCATGGTGGTTATGCTTTATAAAGTCATCACAAACACTGAATTAGTGAATGTTATACAGATGCTCCTGGGGGAAATACAAGTATAAGTTCCTGCAAGAGTCCGGTCACAACATTTTTGTCAACCGATCAATACACAACTTATTTTATATGTGATTCTATATAAGAATGCCCTACTTAATATACATATATTGTTGATTCATTTACATTGAGCTCATGGCCAACAGCACTGTAATTCATGACTGAATGAAGCTTATTTCACATGTACATTTTCTCCATAAGGCAAATCACAGCCCTCTTGCACTTAGACACAATAGACAGCACTTCCGCAGTACATTTGGAGAATATTTTAAAGACCAAACTCCAACAAAAAGCACAGAAATGAGAGACACATAGAACTAAATAGATTATTAAAAAGATGCCTGTTTACATATAAAAGCTGAAACAAGCATGCAGAGAAAGGGTCACCCTGTTTGACCTCAGCTGGGGTTACTCAATTTTTTTAATGTTTCACCCTGCTGTGCATACTCACAAAAGACTACAAAATGCATTGATTATTGATTTAGGGGTTAGAAACACATTTTAAGAAGTATGCAAATTTGCAAGTATGGGATCCATGGATAATTATAATCAATTCTAACTAATATGTAAAATATGTGTATATGTGCACATATATGCATGTATGCACATATATACATATGTGTGCATATTTTTAAATGGAAGTTCTTTGTCCATTAAATGGATGTTGTCTGTTTTCTTTTTGTCATTGACTTACCTATACCTATTCTCCAGGTGAATTTTGAAAAATATAAAGTCTTAATTTAAACATAGTCCAATTATCAAAATTTCCCATAATGTTTGCTGATGTTATACCCTACTTAAAAACGCCTTCAAAACCAATGTCACAATTGTTATCTGTTTTCTTCTATGAAGCTCATAAAATGATTTATAACATTAATTTTAAATATTAAGCTTAAGAGTTTCAAATGAAATAAAAGACAATCTACAAAGGTTCTAAAGCATTGGAATAGATTCAGTATGTGCAATATATAGGTTAGTCATCTTTTATAATTTTAAAAAAGAAACATGGTCTTTCCTGGTGCATAATTAGTCTAGCTCTACTTTGCTTTTATTTTGCTGCCTCTGATATGCAACCCAGAAAGGCCTAAATTGCTGTAAATGTTAAATAGAAATTATTAAAAACTTAAATGAAATAGAGGAATATTACAAGTATCATATATGGTTGTTAAGAATTTTGAAGGCTCTGAGATTTCCCAACTCACAAACTGCCATGTTGCAAGCTACCAATTTCAGGATATTGGTAGCAGACATGAAACTCCTAAGTAAGTGATTAAGGTTCCTTCATTAGTCACAGCAATTGCAATAGCTAGAGGTTTATTAGGTTTGTGCTTGTTCCCTGACCCTCAATTCTGGTAGGGCAATAAAAAGAGAGCCAGGTGACACACAGACTGGGTATATTATGGTAGAGAAACCCAGAGCTTTATAACAAAGTAATTATGCTTAAACAGGGCTTCAGAGGATATTATCTTTATTACTCTGAGCAGTAAGCATTCCTGCCCTTTGATTCATAGAAGACATTATCTCTTTTTTCCAAGGCTGTAAGCAAGCATGCTATATTTTATGAACGGAGACACTAGCTCTGTCTTTCAGGGAAGGTACTTAGCTATAAAAACATCCTTGTTAACTGCTATTTTCTGAATGTTTGTGTCTTTTCAAAAGTTGAAAGTTGAAGTCCTAACCTCCAATGTGGTGGTATTAGAACACAGGGCCTATGGGTGTTGATTAAGTCATCAGGGCAGAGGCACAATCAGTGAAATTAATGCCCTTGTATAAGAGGCTAAAGAGAGCTTTCCTGCCCACCCTCCCCAACACTAATACGTAAGGACACTGTGCGAAGGCACCATCTGTAAAAGAGAAAGCAGGCCTTTACCAGACACTAAATAATGCAGAACCTTGATCTTGAACTTCCCAGTCTCCAGAATTGTGAGAAATCAATTGTGTTTATACGCTACACAGTTTGTGGTATATTATTATAACAACCTGAATAGACTAAGACATTAATAGAGTCTAGAAGAAAAAACAGTTAGTGACTTATTGGCAGGATGTACGGTATCATGAGAGACTTATGGAATATTTTCTCTATAAAGAAATCTGAGCATGGAGAAAATATTTTATATCTAAAAGGAAAGGAAGTCATCTGGAAAATTTTGTGCATTTCATTAGGTAATTTGAGACATCTGCATATCAAATAATAGGCAAATGGCAAGTCAAATAGCAGGCAAATATTAAATTGAAAAACAATATTTATAATATATGATAAATGCAAATAGAGCACATTAATGTGTAGAAAACATAAAAGACAATATGTAACAAATCATTGAACAAATTGGAAAAAAAGCGTTAGGAGGATACATGAGTAAATTTTGCAAATGATTAGTAAGTACCTGAAAAGAAATGTCAGCATTATTACTTACAAACAAGTAAGTCAATAATGCTATATATCAGTTCTTAGCCACTGGAAATGATACATAGCATTATTTCACACACTGCTAAAAGTCATGTCAATTGATAGAATATTTTTATAGGGAATTAACTTTAAGTGTTTATTAACAACTTTAAGTTATTTATGCCTTCAATCTTATAGTTCCACTTTCAGAAATTTTGTACTGCTCTTTTATATGAAATTCATGTATACATGCTTCCATAACATCTGTATTTAAAGAGGTCACTATTGGTGTCAATACAGATGAGTAACAGTATAATTAAGGACAAATACACATAAAAGGAAACCTCAACCATTACAAAATTTTGATTCAGGAAATGATTAATGAGAAGGAAAAATATCTGCAGTATATTTGCAAGCAAGAAAATATGTTAAAAAACAGTACAATTTGAATTTCTCTTAAAACAGCGATATGTATACACATACATGTGTATTGAAGAAAATTATAAAGTTAATTACAGGTTTATTCTTATATTATGTGTGATTTTGATTTGCAAACATTTTTTATTTGCCAATTTTTAGTATATAACTTTTAAAATTTGATATATAGAACCATAGGAAGTCACAGATATAGCACAAAAGGGTTTGTGTATCCTCTTTCAACTTGCTTAAATAGTTACAGCTCACATAAACAGACCATAATGTCAAAATCAGCATTTTGTATGTGTATCACATTTGTAGATGTGTGAACACACCAAAATCAAGATACACAACTAATAAAAAATATAAAATGTTGATAAAAGAAATGAATGAGGACTCAAGTAAATGGAAAAATAGCCCATGTTTATGGATTAGAAGAATTATTATTGGCGAAATGTCCTCATTACCCAGAGTCATCTACAGATTCAATGTAACATCTATCAAAATACTAATGACATTCTTCACAATAGAAAAACCAATCTTAAAATTCATATAGAAATGAAAGAGATCCCCCAATAGCCAAAACAATCTTGAGCAAAAACAAAACAAAACAGTATCACACTATCTCACCTCAAAATAGTCATGTATCACTTAACAATAGGGATATGTTCTGAGAAATGTATGTTTAGGTGATTTCATCATTGAACAAGCCTCATAGCATGCACTCACATAATCCTAAATGTTAAAGACTACTACACGCCTCTGCTACATGATCTAGCACATCGCTCCCAGTTTATAAGGCTATACCGCATGTTACTTACTAAATACTGTATGCAATTGTAACACAATGGTAAGTAATATATTAATGTATTGTACTATGATGCTTGGAAGGTAACAATGTTATGACAACTACAATATCACTCGAAAACTGGTATTTTTTTTGGCTAGGCACAGGGGCTCATGCCTGTAATTCCAGCATTTTGGGAGGCCGAAGCAGGGGCATTACCTGAGGTCAGGAGTTCAAGACCAGCCTGACCATCATGGTGAAACCCCATCTCTACTAAAAATACAAAAATCAGCTGGGCATAGTGGCACACCCCTGTAATCGAAAATGTGGAAGAAATGCATCGTGAAATTTGACTGGGCAAGGATTCTTTGAGTAGAGGCCTCAAAAGCACAGGCAAGAAAAGCAAAAGTAGATAAATGGAATTACATCAAATTAAAAAGCTTCTGCGCAACAAAGGAAATAATCAATAAAGTGACAACCTACATACAGAATGGGAGAAAGTAACTGCAAATTATGCATCTCAAAGGGGGTTGATTTCCAAAATTTATAAGAAACACAAACAAACCAGTAGCAAAGAAAGAAAGAAAGAAAGAAAGAAAAAGAAAGAAAGAAAGAGAAAGTGAGAGAGAAAGAAAGAAAGAGAAAAAAAAATTTAGAATTCGGTAAAAGACCTGAATAGATATTTTCAAAAGAAGACATACAAATGACCAAAAGACATATGAAACAATATTCAACATAACTAATGATCAGGGAAATGCAAATTAAAACCATGATGAATATTATGTGGCCCCAGTTACAGTGGCTCTTATCAAAAAGACAAAAAAAAAATTCAGGTGAGGATGTGGAGAAAGGGGAACGCTTCCACACTGTTGATGGGAATGTAAATTAGTATGGCCATTATGAAAAGTGGCATGGAAGTTGATGAACTTTTACGTATTTTCATTATGATCCAAATTCTTTGCCTATCTTACAAAATGGCAAAATTTCACCAGAAATAATTAAGAATTACAGTACTACTTGGAGCTTTGGATATAACTAGAATTCCCCGTCTTGGAGATTTCTTAAAGGAAAAAAAAAACCAGGAAAAATTTAATATTAATGGTCTTCCTTCTATTGGAATAAAGAAATCTCTAAACAAAAATCTTGGTTGAAGTTTTCATTATATTCTGTGAAAAACTTTTTTTTTGCCTAAAGTTAATAAAATTTGTGAAAATTTAAAAAATCAAATTGAGTTAGAACTGTCACACAATCCAGCAAACTTGTTACTGAGTGGACATACTTCCAAAGAACATGAAATCAGTATTTCAAAGAGATGGCTGCACTCCCATATTTAGTATATTACTATTCACTGTAGCTAATATATGGATTTAATATATTAAATTTCATTGTGGACTTAATTTTCATTTCCTATTAGCTAGTGATATCGAACATGTTTTCATGTGCTTTTTGTCATGTGTATATTTTTTCTGCTGAAATATTTTTTGCCCATTTGTCTCATTGGAGTGCTTTCTTTTTAAAAAATATTGAGTTTGAAGTTCTGTATATATTCTCCATATACATCATTTGTCAGATATGTGGTTTGCAAATATTTTCTCCCAGTCTATAACTTGTTTTAATCCTTGTAACAGTGTCTTTCAAGTTGCAAAATATTTTTGTTGTTCTTTTGATGAAATTAAATTTCTGGGTATTTATTTCATGGATGAATTTTTTGGGGTTATGTTTAAGAACTTTTCACCAAGTCCTAAGTTCTAGAAATTAGTCACCAGTATTTTCTTCAAAAGTTTTAGAGATCTATATTTTACGTCAAAATCTATGATACATTTGAAGGTTAATTTTATTTTTAATTTTTGTATAATGTATGTGGTTTAAGTAGGATTTTTTTCTCATTGATATACAAAACTCCAGCAACATTTGTAGATAAAAAGCTATTATTTCTTCATTATATTATTGATGATATATTATGTGATATTGCTGAATTAAATTATTAATCTAGAGAGGGTTATTTTGCTGATTTTTTCATTGCCTATGTAGAGAATCAGGTATTTAATAAATAAGAGGAAGTAATATTCCTTCTATTCAGAAGTATCTACCTCTTATTTCTTTTTCTGGCTTTATTGTGCTGACTAGAACTTCCAGTACTATTTTGAATAACAGCAGGGGTAGCCGCCATCTGTGCCTTGATCCTGATCTTAGGGGGAAAGCATTCAGTCTTTCACCATTATGGCAGTCTGTGTAAATACTCTTTATCAAGTAGGAGAACTTTCTATTTTTACCAGTTTTCTCATAGTTTTGTCATTAATGAATGACATTATAATTAATGTCAAATGATTTTCTCAATTACTATGATCATGGGATTTTTCTGTTTTTCTTCCTCCCCTTCTTCTGCTTTGTACAATAAATGGGAAACATTTTAAATGTATTTTCTTTTGTTCTTTTTTTTTTTCCTATTTCTACTGTCTAAATTTAAGATTTCAGTACTCATTGTTTTCAGATTTGGTCCTCATTCCATCACAAGGATTAGCTTCAGGTTTTCTCAAGCACCGCTGTCAACCTTAGTCATCTCTTTATACACTTTTAAGTGTTCCTATTTCTTACATAATATGACCATAATGATTTGCTTAGAAATTATATCCCTAATCAGTTATTGCCTTTACCACCTGCTGATCTTCTAATTAATAATGCTGCAGTGCAATCAATGTCATTCTACAAAGTGTTTATTAGTCCATTCTCACACAACTATAAAGAAGTACGTGAGACCGGGTTATTTATGAAGAGAAGTTTTAATTGACTCACAGTTTTGCATGACTGAGGAAGGCTCAGGAAACTTACAATCATGGCTGTAGAGGAAGTAGGCACCCTCTTCATGAGGTGGCAGAGAAAGTGTACGTTGGAGAAAATATCATACTCTTATGAAGCCATGAGGTCTTGTGAGAACTCACTCAGGATCATGAGAACAGCATAAGGGAAATCGCCCCATGGTCCAATCACCTTCCACTAGGTTTCTCACTCAACACCTGGAAATTACAATTCAAGATGAGATTTGGGTGGGGACACAGAGCCAAACCATATCAGTATACATGAAAACTTGTGGCTCATGCTTCTAATTTCCTCTAGAATCGAATGTCCTCTTACCTTCTGTCCACTTATGTATGTTCTAAATTTCCTTACCATTCAACATTCCTGGAGACTTTTCTATCCAAAACACTCAAAAATATTTTCTTCTGTGAGCTTATATATATATATATATATATATATATATGCACACACATATTTATAGGAATGTGGAATTATAGAAGTTATAATTATATATATCATATATCATGCATATATATCATATGATACATATGTAATTTGTGAGTTTATATCGGGGAAAAATTCTGTTTACATTAACTGTGTCCATCATGCATGGCACATTCAGTAAATAATTAGCGTTCAAAAAGCAAGTATCTGCACATTAGCATACTTATTGTTTGTTCAGAAAGAAATCACAAGAAATACATAGCTCTGTGTAAAATCTGTTGTAAAACTACATCTAACACCCATAAAGTTACTTGAAAAATAGTGCTGTATTTTTGTTGCAAACTCTAAAATACCTTCAATAAAAATCAATGATTTTATTATCTCTGGCACTTTCTGTGGGTTAGGAGCTCAAGGAGGGCCCAGTTGAGTAGCTTTGGTGAGAGATTTTCATACAGTTGCAGTCAGACAGTGACTGTTCTGAGACAACAAGGCACTGGAGCAGCCAATAGTTATGGGCTATCTTCTTGTCACACCATCTCAAGGCTCTCTACATGATCTCAAACGCACTGGTGTAGGTTTTTCACAGAATGGCAGTTTCAAGATTCATATGACCACTGAAAGCTTCCATTATGTGTGTCACAGCCCGTAGGTCAACAGCTGCATTACACATCCTCACCTAGCTGAGAAATCAAACAGTATCAAAATGATTGAATGTAGTACTGAGCTCCAGCCATCACAAGAAAGCAAGAAAAAAATTAAATACATTAAAATGAGAAACAAAAAAACTGTCTTGTTTTCAGATGACATGACAGCCTATGTATATAATTCCAAAAAACCTACAAAAAAAATCCTAGAAATATGGAGTTAAACAAAGTGAGAGGACAGATCAACTTATAAAAAGCAGTTATATGTATATATATAATCAGTAAATGCAAAAGAACTAAAATTAAAAATAAATGACCATTTAAAACTGTCTATAAAATATCATACTTATCTGTAACTGAGCAAAAATGCACAAGATTTGTATGCTAAAAATTACAAAATGCTAAGAACATAAATAAAGAGAAAGTTCACATTCATAGACTTAGTATAGGAAAGATGTCAGTTTTCTCCAAATTTATCTATAGGTTTAATGTAATTTCTACTAAAATTCTAGCATTTTTATTTAAATTTGATATTAAGTTTAGGAGTACATGTGCAGGTTTGTTACACAGGTAAAGTTGTGTCATGGGGGTTTGTTGTACAGATTATTTTGTAACCCAGGTACTAAGCCAGTACTCAATAGTTAAGTAAAATAATGCAAGAAGAGAAAAATGAATACAGCATGTTCTCAAAGTTTTTAGAGTGCTTAATAGCAGATTTGAACTTTTAAAAGGAAGAACAATAGCCTAGTTGAAAACAAGACAATTGTGATTTTCCAGTCTGAAAACAGAAAAAAATAGAAATAAAGTAAAAAAAAAAAAACAGAAATTAAGATTTTAAGGTAAATTTAAGGGTTAATTATCTAATTTGTTATCAGCATATCACTAAATAGCAAATAGATTTCAGCAATATACAAAATAGCATTACATAATATGATCAGCTAGAATGTATCCCTGGAAGTTAAGCTTGGTTTAGCATAAGAAAAACAATTAATGTCATATACTATATCAGTAGAATAAAAAACAACAACAAAAAAAAATCAGAATAATCTCAATAGATGTAGAAAAAGCCCTCAACTAAATAATTTTGTTTACATGATAAAAACACTGAACAAACTAGGAATAGACGGGAGTTTTCTCACCCTGATACAGGTGCTGAAAGGATAAATTCTTTCTATGATCAGAAACAAGACAGAAATGTCTGCTCTTCCTGCTCCTATTAAACATTTCAGTGGAGGTTTTAGTCAGATCTAACAAGAAATGGGAAAAATGAATCTGCACATTCCATTTATAATGTATCTTTAGAGTAATAAAATGTTAAGAAAAAAATTTATAAAAATGTGTAAGATTTATACACAGAAAACCCCAAAAGATTGTTGCAAGAAATTAAATTAGCCCTGAATATAAAAAAAAAGTTTTTGGAACATAAGATTTAATATTGTTAAAATTGCATTGATTCACAGATGACATACAGATTCAGTGCAAACACTAACAAAATGTCAACTGACTTTTTTCCCCTCAGAGATTGACAAGCAATTCATACGTGTGTGCAAGGTACTCAGAACAATCAAAACTTTTTTGAAAAGAAGAACAACCATGGAGAACTCAAAACTTCCCAATTTCAAAACTTTCTACACATATATAATAAAACAGTTTGGTATTAGCATGAGGTCCAATATATAGATTAATGGAAAAGTGCCAAGAGTCCAGAAACATGCCTTAACATTTATAGCCTACTGATAAAATACAATTCAAGGAAAAAGAATATTTTTTCCAAAACATGGTGATAGGACAAATGGATGTCTGCAGCAAAATAATGAATTTGGAGGCTTATCTCAGATTATACCCCAAAATTAATTCCAAAGGCATACTTTACCTTATTGTAAGAAACGCAACATCAAAAGCACGGAAGACAAAGATACCAACTAGACACACCCAAAAGACAGATAATGACTGTCATCGGCAAGTAAGTGGAGACATTGGAAGCCTCACATACTGCTGATGGGAACATAAAATGGCTGCGACACTATGCACAATAATCTCATAGTTACTCAAAAACTAAATGTATAGGTAGTGACCCAGCAATATCTCTTGTAGCTATTCATTGAAGAGAATTGGAAATATATGTCCATGCAAACATTTGTAAATCAATGTTCATAGCAAAATTTTTCAAATTTTCCATCTTTTCCAGCCAAAAGATGGAAACAACTCAAATATCTGTCAGTCAATTGATGAATGAATAAACAAAATATGTTAGATCCATATAATAATGGAATATTACTTAATCATAAACAAAGAATGAAGTACTGTTGCATTATACAACATGGAGGAACCTTGGAAACATTATTCTAATTGAAAGAAGTGGGTCACTGAAGAGCATATCTTGTATGGTTCCATTAATATAAAATGTCCAGATAGTTAAATAGTCCATTTATATAAAATGTCCAGATAGCCAAATCCACAGAAACAAAGAGTAGGTTAGTGTTTGTCAGGGAACAGGGAAATAGGTAAATTAGGAGTCTGTGCTAATGGGTTTGGGGTTTCTTTCTGTGATAATGAAATACTCTGGATTTTGATGGTGGCGATGATTGCACAATTTTGTAACTATACTAAAAATCCCTGCAGTTTACACTTTACAAAGGTACATTATATATTGTTTAGATTATACTTCAGTAAGTTTGTTGTAAAAAAATCTTAATGATATATAAAAACATATGTGTAAAAATGAAACTAACAATCATTTAACTAATAAAAAGTTAGATAATTCACAAAATGTTATATCCTTCTATTGGCAATATTGTTTATTACTTGTCACTAGAAAGTTTGCACACTAGCATTTATATGAGCAAGCTAGAAGTTAGGACTGCCATATATATAATAAACCAAAACAATAAAAAATTTGTGAAAATGCTAAGTTAAGTTTATAGCAAAATAAAAGTAAGTAATACCACTGGATATAACTGTTAAGTTTATTGCAAACCTCATAAAATTAGTTCAATACACTGTTGTTTCTCTATCGGGTGACAAGTGTATGCTGGATTCAGTCACCTTCACACATGAAAAAATGCATGTCTAAGCTTAAAGACTATGGCAATAGAAGTGATTATTTCCAAATTCGATTTTTGTTTGAAATTGAAGATATAATTTTGAAAACATATATTAAAATTTTTTCTAAATCTAACATTATTTTTGAATCATAAGTGGTAATACCAAATAGGTTCTTTTCTTATTTAGATTTATTATAGAACATTTCATGGAGACATTTGTTTGGTGTTTTATTTCTTAAAGACAGATTTAACAACATATTTCATTCACATTGTAATGGTAAGTTATATGGAAACTATTTTAAATTTTATTTTATACATCTTTTAAAATGACTATTAAGACAGTGAAGTTTTAGGTATATCTTAAAGCTCTTCATAATTCTGCTTTATATGAGAGAGCTTCTTTTGGCAGAAGAAAAGTAGTTCACATCACTGACTTTTGACTTTTAATGACCCTTGTTTGTCACCTTTAATATACTTATTTTGGCTTGCCTTGATTCAGGATCTGGGCAGGAAAATTGTTAAAGTGGGATTTTAAGCTACAGTGTAAGTTGTATGAGCACAGAATCTGTGACTGTCTTTTGCCCTTAGCTGTAGTATGACACCAGGTATGCTCAATAAATATTCATTGATGAAATAAACAAAACAGTAATTCAATGACTTCTGGGTGTGTTACGTGTTACTTAAAAAAAAATCAATTATTTACAGTGCTTAGTATGTGATATGGTTGGCTGTGTCCCCACCCAAATCTCATCTTGAATTATAGCTCCCATAATTCCCACATGTTGTGGGAGGGACCTGGTGGGAGGTAACTGCATCATGGGAGCAGTTCCCTCATACTGTTCTCATGGTAGTAAATAAGTCTGATGAGAGTCAATGATTTCCCATTTCACTTAGCTCTCATTTTCTTTCTTGTCTGCCACTATGTAAGACATGCCTTTCACCTTCTGCCCTGATTGTGAGGCCTCCTCAATCACATGGAACTATAAGTCCATTAAACCTTTTTTTTTTTATTATAAATTATCCAGTTTGTGGTATGTCTTCATCAGCAGCTTGAGAACAGACTATGTTTCAGGCATTGCCCTACATACTATCATTTAATCATCAGAACTCTCTGATCAGGTCGATCTTACCGTTCTAAGTTTACAGGTGAAAAAGCTGAGACCAAAAGCATTAACCTAGACATTACCCTATGCCCACTGTGTGGCAAAGCCATGTTTTCAACACAAGTTATATTGTTTAGTCATCCTAGCTTCTAATATTTACAATATTAGTTGCCTATGGTCAAACAGCTGTGAAGTAGTAGTAATTAGAGCCTAGATACGCTTTATTTCAAACCTTATGTTCACATTCTGGCCACAGAAAAATTCAAAGATCATAAATAGAGAGATTCTTTCTTCCTCTCTCTAGATCAGTTTCTTATATTCCAGAGTAATGCAGACAATGTCTTGCTCCTTGGAGGAGAGAATGGGTAGGCTTGACAGCTGCCCTTATGTAAGATGAGGGTCTCCTGGTCTTGAGATATCCCTTTTGTAACACCCCCTACACACACACACACACACACACACACACACACACATGCGAACACACACACAGTGTCTGAAGGCAGCTGTTCACCTTCATCACCTCACCTGTGGAAACTGAGGCCTAGGGAACCAATAAAGAGTCATTATCACTATTACTATCACGATGAGTAATAAACTAATCTGAAAATATTTGTAAAAGAGTGAAGAAGGATGTATAGATACTCTTAAATAATTCAAATTAAATGGGCAACTCAGTCTAAGAGATAACAAGACCTATTTTAAAACCATATTAATTAGACTCCCTTCAAAGTGGTAGAATAATAGAGCAATAAAATAATAGAGCTACACAAAAATTCACATCAATATGGAAATTAATATAATAGAGATGGCAGAAATAATCCCTAGGGAAAGGATAGCATATTCAAAAATGATAGCACAACAACTGGCTATGTTCCCTTAGGAAAACAAATCATGTCAATGTAATGCATTTCATAAAAATTAGTTCCAAGATCTTAAATAAAAACCAAAAATACATAATGTTTTAGAGGAAAATACGCAAAGATATCTTTATATCTTCTATCTTATAAGGTAGAAGTTCTTAAAACTGGACTGTGAACCATAAAAGTGGTTATTAAATATTGCTACATAAGCGATTAAAATTATTGTCAGTTAAAGAAACAAAAATAAGTTTACAAATAAGCCACCAAAAGAAAAAGCATTTGCTTTACAGATATCCAACAAGAAATAAGTGTCTGAAATATAAAAAGCGCTTCAATGAAAATACAGAATACTTCAAAAACAAATTTGCAAAAGGCATGAAGGTTACGAAAACGTTATAAAGAAGAGGAAAATTAAATGGTCAGTAGCATCTACACAAATTAAATCAGGAAAATTCCACTGAGAACCAAAATGATCACCATTACCATCTATCTACTTGGGAAGCCTTTACAGGTGCTTTGTATGCTCCACCCCTCACAGAAATGCACAAACATAGGTGCACAGAAATGTCGCTAGTAGCAGTTTCAAAATAGCAAATAATTAGAAACATTATAAATGTCCTCCAATAGAGATAAAATAATGATTTGTGGAAATAGATAAAGTGGATTAACATAAACTTACTGCCAATTTTTCTTCAATTATAAATTAGACATGATATGAATACTCTTATGTTACTATCTTAGAAGTGTTGTGGAAATTAAAAGAATTAAAACATGTAAAGTGTTTCAAATTATATGTGATATATATTGAGTCATTTGATTATATGTGTATATATATATATATATATATATAAGTGTGTAAATTTTCACTTATTCATTTGTGAATACAAATAAACTAGACCTACAAGCATCAGCCTTGAAAATCTCAAATATCTCACCTGGGTGACAGAGCAAGACTCTGTCTCAAAAAAATAAATATTAAAAATAAACAAATCAATAAATGTCAAGTTTCAAAATTCTATATCCAGTATGACACCACTTACACGAGGATTTAAAGCATGTACAACTTTACCTTGGGTAAAGGTGGATTATTTGTAAGAAAAGATAAGTAAAGGCATTACAATAATAAGCACCACTCGGGTTTGTGTTTATCTTTGAAAAGAGGAAATGCTTGCTATTGGACTGGGCCTTAACTGTTCTGGGATTTTTTTTTTTTTTGGAGTCTTGTTCTGTTGCCAGGCTGGAGTACAGTGGTGTGATCTTGTTTCGCTGCAACCCCCACCTCCCAGGTTCAAGGGATTCTCTAGCCTCAACCTCCCGAGTAGCTGGGAATACAGGCATGTGCCACCACACCCAGCTAATTTTTATGTTTTTAGTAGAGACAGGGTTTCACCATGTTGGCCAGGATAGTCTGGATCTCTTGACGTCATGATCTGCCCGCAGCCTCCCAAAGTGCTGGAATTAAAAGTGTGACCCACTGCACCTGGCCAAGAATTATATATATTTTATTGGAACAATGAGTATGTAAGTTTCTGGTATAACTTTTCATTACTATAATTTTTACTCTGAAATAATTTATAATAATTAGAGATTAATAATATTAAGATTGATAGATATTGTCTATTACACATATATCTGAATAGTAAAGTTACTCGAAATTATTTCTTAAGAATCTTGTTTTATGCATGACTTTTTCCTTATCTACCAAAGGACAGAGATGATGCTCTGTATTCAAGACTGGGACTTTGTAGGCTACACTTTAAAAAACAAATTTTTGGGAGAAGCAATCAGCCATGTTCCTGACTCAGATGAATATTTGTGTGCTCTACACTTATTGAATATTATGCCACATTTGCTGTCCAGTTAGTAGACAGGAAAATAAAACCTTATAGGCAATGCCACTTCTGACTTATCAAAGTTTTACATGCCTAAATGATGTATAGTGAAAATAATGATACGCTACAATGTACCGTGGAATTAAGCCAGATTTTAAAAAGATCCACTGACACCTAGTATTACATTGCTGCCTCCCTGCTACTCCTCTCGACCTCCTCTCCACCGAACTATCCACTCTGAAAGAATTCACCTGCGTAGTTAAAGGCAGAGTCGTTTCTAGCAATATTATGTTTGCTTGCTCATCAGCGTCTTTTCTAGGACGAACATCATGGGATATTTTTCTCTGACCTAATTACTAAAAGCAGTAGAGAATATTCTGAGCCATTGAAAATAATCTTGTGGACACTACCAATTAATGATGGCTCTTCACATTAGGGACTAGAAAGCTCATGGCCAAATTGGTGGAATGACAATACAAAAACATACACTTACATAAAAATAAAGCAAAACAACTTTGGGGGTCATTTTTTCTTAGTAATGTCTACAGTGTAACAAAACTGAGTATGTGTGTGATTCCAAATGCTTAATCCATTAATAGAAAGATACATAGAAAAAAGAAACACAATTTCTAGAAAAAAATAAAAATTTGTTGTTGAGGGAGGGACAACAGAGAATTAAGCTTTTTCTTTATGTATGATTGATACACATATTCACATAATGACACTAGAAAGACCATCTCAATTTGAGTTGCTATACCAATTGCTTGAAGAGAAGACTTCGTGCCATATATATGTGTGTGTATATATATATATACACATATATATATAATTTATATATACATACATATATAATTTATATATATGTGTATATATACACATATATATAATTTATATATACATACATATATAATTTATATATATGTGTATATATATACACATATATATAATTTATATATACATATATGCATACATATATAATTTATATATATAAATAATATATAAAATATATAATATATATAAATACATACATATATAATTTATATATATATATATATAAAATACTTTAAGTTCTGGGATACATGTGCAGACGTGCAGATTTGTTACATAGCTATACATGTGCCATGGTGGTTCGCTGAACCCATCAACCCAACATCTACATTAGGTATTTCTCTAATGCTATCCCTCCCCTTGCATCCAGGCCCCCAGCAGGCCCTGGTATGTAATGTTCCCTGTGTCCACGTGTTCTCATTGTTCAACTCCTACTTATAAGCGAGAACATGCAGTGTTTGGTTTTCTGTTCCTGTGTTAGTTTGCTGAGAATTATGGTTTCCAGCTTCATCCCTGTTCCTGCAAAGGACATGAACTCATCCTTTTTTATGGCTGCATAGTAAGTAGTCCATGTTGTATATTCCCACATGTTCTTTATCCAGTCTATCATTCATGGGCAAAAATGATTTCCACTTTGAATTAAGCATGAATTTAGTAATCAAAATAGGTTTGATTAGGTCAGGTGGAAGAAGTGAATTTTAGAATATGAATGTCTTACATATGAACAGTTCAGATTCATAGACAATTAGAATAATTGATTATCTTCACTAGAAAAGACTTGAGCTATATCTAAATTATAAAAATGAAGCTAAAGAGGCAATAGTTTTATATGGACACATAATAACTACACCTACAATATTAAATGGTCATTCTCATATCCTTTTGCTTAAATGTTTTCATAAGAATTTTAGAATAAATTTTTATAATAATGACAAGAGGGCTTAATTTATATAAGTATTCTCTATGGTGGATGCCCCTTTCCTTAGAGAAAGAGATGGCTGGAAATTGCCTGAATCTACATACGCAGATTGCATATATCACCCAAAACTTTCTTTCTTTGCCAATTTTTAAAGCAATCCACACCACTCCACTTGGAAGCTGCATAAAGATATACCTTTTCAGGGTCGAGTGGTGGCTCATGCCGGTAATTCCAGCACTTTGGGAGGCTGAGGTGGGTGGATCATGAGGTCAGGAGTTTGAGAACAGCCTGGCCAACATGGTGAAACCCTGTCTCTACTAAAAGTACAAAAATTAGCTGGACATAGTGGCGGGTGCCTGTAATCTCAGCACCTTGGGAAGCTGAGGCAGAAGAATTGCTTAAACCCAGGAGATGGAGTTTGCAGTCAGCTGAGATCGCACCATTGCACTCCAGCCTGGGTGACAGGGTGAGACTCTGTCTGAAAAAAAAAGAAAGAAAGAAAAAGAAAGATACACCTTATCAGAACATTATTCTCCATGGAAACAGGTGAACATCTGTAAAATTAATATCCCAGATGAAACTTGTTGCTTAAGTAGACTTTAAAAATGTTCCATTTCCTTACAAAAGTTGTAAAAGCTCTGGTTAATATGAAACATTTAGCCTAGATTGTTAATTTCAGTTACTTTTAGCTCTGCTGCAAAGAAATGGGGTTGATGAATTTGAGTGCATGAGTGTGAAATACAATTCGAATGATTCATTCAATCAAGCAGTCTCAAAGAATGTTCACATTTGCTTGAGGTGGTACTGTCTCATTAAATATTTCTTTTCTTTGATAAGAGGCTGCAGTAGGCTTCATCCAACTTTGCATATTTTTAAAAATGTTGCTGACAACTCCTTTTTTGCAGTTTTTATATTTAGAATCAAACTGTACTTGGGTGATATTTTGATAGTATATCTATTATTAATGAAATTTACTTTTTTCTATTGCTCAAATTAATGTTAATTTTATAACATAAGCTATATCTAAAAGTCTTACATTTACTATAAAAAGGGGATAAACTATCATTTGAAAATAGTTATATCATCATGCACTGCATAATGACATTTAGATTAACAATGAACTATGCATGTCATGGTGTCTTCATAAGACTATAATGGCCCTGAAAAATTCTTGTTGCCTGGTGATGTCATAGCCATTCTAAAGTTGTACTACAAAGCATGACCCAAGTGTTTGTGGTGACGCTGGTGTAAACAAACCTTCTGTGGTGACAGTTTATGAAAGTCTAGCACATACAATTGTGTACACTACATAATACTTGATAATTACAATAAATGACTCTATTGCTTCTTTATTATACTATACATTTTATAATTATTTTAGAGTGTACTCCTAAAAAATAAGTTAATAATTAAACAGCTTTGGTCAGTTTCTTCGGGACATATTGCAGAACAAGTCATTTTTACTGGAGAAGATGACAGCTCCATGCATGTTATCGTCCCTTAAAATCTTCCACTGGAACAAGATATGGAGGTGGAAGACAGTGATATTGATAATCCTGATCCTATGTAGGCCCAGTCGAATGTATATGTTTGTGTCTCAGTTTTTAACAAAAACATTTAAAATGGAAAAAATATATATATACATAAAGAAAATATTTTTATACAGTTATAAAATGTTTGTACTATAAGCTAAGTATTATTAAAAAAGGGTCAAAAAATACAAAAAAAGTTTGTAAAGTTAAAAGGTTATAGTAAGCTAAGGTTAAATTATTAGTGAAGATTTTTAAAATAAATTTTGTGTAGCCCAAGTGTTTATAAAGTCTACAGGAGTATACAGTAATGTCCTAGGCCTTCACATTCACTCACCACTCACTCACACCCAGAGCAACTTCCAAAGTTCTATTTATGGTGAGTGCCCTATACAGGTGTACTCAATTTTATCTTTTTTTTTTTTTTTTTTTTTTTTTTGAGATAGAGTCTCACTCTGCTGCTCAGGCTGGAGTGTAGTGGCACCAAATCTGCTAAGCACCACCTCCACCTCCCAGATTTAAGCGAATCTACTGCCTCAGCCTCCTGGGTAGCTGGGACTACAGGTTCCCACCATCACACCTGGCTAACTTTTGTTTTTTTTAGCAGAGGCTGAGTTTCACCATGTTGGCTAGGCTGATCTGGAATTCCTGACCTCAAATGATCCACCCACCTTGGCCTCCCAAAGTGCTGGGATTACAGGCATAAGCCACCATGCTCAGCCTATTTTATCTTTTACACAGTATTTTTTTAACTGTACCTTTCCTGTGCTTAGATATGTTTAGACACCATATCCTTACCATTGTGTTACAATTGCATATAGTATTCAATATAGCACTATGCTGTATAGGTTTGTAGCCTGGAACAATGGGCTATAACATATAGCCTAGGTGTGCAGTAGGCTATGCCATCTGCATTTGTGTAGGGACACTTGTTGATGTTACACAATTAAAAATTGCTTGACAACGCATTGCTCAGAAAGTATCATTAAATGATGTATGATTCTATTGTCTTTTGGAGTGCAGGGGCCAAACAGAAAGTTTATGGTTAGTTTGCATGTCAGAGGCACGCTCTCAGCTGAATCCTTTGCTATATCTAAGAATTAGCCAACTCTGGGTGAGACAGTCTCTCCTCAGCCAGAGAGATATTAGTTATTAAGGTCAAAACAGCAAA
The DNA here is from genome assembly GCA_004027715.1 of Plecturocebus donacophilus. NCBI lineage: Eukaryota > Metazoa > Chordata > Mammalia > Primates > Pitheciidae > Plecturocebus > Plecturocebus donacophilus. The sequence goes on from PVKP010009065.1 coordinate 32,326, forward strand.
ATACACAAAAAATTAAAAATATAAGCAATATAAGGAAGAAATACTCTTCACATCTTCTATGAAGCCATTACAACTTGATACCAAAATCATGAAGACATAAAAAGAAAACCTCAGACAAACTCTTTTTTCCTCGTAAATATTTATGTAAAAACCTCAAGAAAACACTAGAAAATTAAATTAGCATCAGATTAGAAGGATTATAAACTATGACTAAGCTGGATTTATCCCAATAATGAGAGAATGATTTAATGTATTAAAATCTAGGTAATATAACAAGTTAATGAATAAAGGACAAAATTCACAACATCATCACCATATATACAGAAGTATCTGACAAAATCCAACACCCTTTTGTAATAATCATGCTCAACAAAATGAGAATAGAATGGAACTGTCTCAACTTGATAAAAAGTATCTTTGAAAAATGCACAAATGTTATTATACTGAATGGTGGAAATAGTGAATACTTCCTACCTGAGATCACACATATGATGGGATTGCTCACTCTTACCACTTCTATTCAACATTGCACGTGACACTCTAGACCAGAAATTAGTCCAGACAGAGAAACAAAAGCATCCATGTTAGAAGGGAAGATATAAAATAATCTCTGTTTACAGATTAGATGTCAGGACCTAATATAGAAGAAATACTAAGGACACACACACACACACACACACACACACACACACACACACACACACAGAGGTATGCACACACACACCTAGGCACATACTAGTCAAACTTCAGAAAACAAAAATGAAAAATAAAAAAAATAAAAACTTGAAGACACTGAAATATACCAAGGAGCAAACTTAAGGACTACTTTAATCAATCACCTCAGCAATAGAATGGTAAGTATTGAAAGTACTATAAAATATTCAATTAAAATGCACAGGTATTTAGAATTCTCTTCCCAGTAAATGTATTTTTCAAATATTAAAGTGAAATTTAAAATATTCAAATAAACAAAGGTAAAACAACTCATCGTCAGGAGTTGTATACTACAAAAATAAAGGAAGCAAAAAATGGTAAAAATATGACAAATATAAAACTTATATATTTTTATTTCTAAACACTTTAAAGTACAATTTACCTACAGTGACAGTAGTAACACTTATTGCGGGATTTATAATATATCTGGAAATATTAATATGTGATAATATATTGAGGATCTTCAGGAAACAGCCAGTAGGACGTATGTTAATATAGTTAATTATTTTCTGAAATATAAGTAGTCAGCCATTTAAAAAGCAAAAATTATTTACTTGGATATATATCTCAAAACTAAGTACATTCAGTGAACCCAAAAAATTTAAATTCGCACCAGCGCGATGGCTCACCCCTGTAATCCTAGCACTTTGGGAAGCTGAGGCAGGCAGATAACTGGAGGTCAGGAGTTCAAGACCAGCCTAAGTTAGGAGTTCAAGACCAGCCTGGCCAGCATGGTGAAATCCCGTCTCTACTAAAAATACAAAAATTAGCCAGACACGGTTGCTCATGCCTGTGATCCCAGCTACTCAGGAAGCTGAAGCATGAGAATCACTTGAACCTGGGATGCGGAAATTGCAGTGAGTTGAGATCACGCCACTGCACTCATTCCTGGATGACAGAGTGGGACTCCGTCTCAAAAAAACAAAAATTAATTGGAATATATTGGTACAATAAAAAAAAGAAGTGCCATGAAATTATGAATTAAAAGATAGCTAAAATGACATTAAAATCAGTTAAAGTGTTCTTATGCATTTTTATCAAAAACAAATGTAAAAGTACCTATGTGAGATAATAGATGTGTTAATTAACCTGATTGTGGTAGTCATTTCAGAATATATACATATATCAAATCATCTTGTACACTTTAAATATACATTAATATAATTTGATTTTTCAATTATACCTCAAAAAAGCTGAAAAAATATGCTAAGTATTAAGAATGAAAAAAGTACCTATAATATGAAGAAAAAAACTACTAATCCATTTTAAGTTATTCACATTTTTAGTGAATAAAAAATAGTTGACTAAAAAAGAAATTGTACCAGATATAAAGAGCAGCTTTTATAATTACAGACAACAATTTATGAAATTCTGAATAATCCTAAATGTGTATGACCTATTAGAACTTCAAAGTATGTAAAACAAAGACTAAGAAGCAGAAAAGAAAATTAGAGAAACTTATGACTATACTTGGAGACTTTAATAATTTTGTTAGTAATTGATGGAACAAGTACCCAGAAAACCAATATGCATAGAGAAGACACAAATAACACTATTTACCCACTTTGCCTAATTTACAGATAAAATAGCTTTCTACTTAATAGTAGCAAAATATACTTTTTTTTTTTCAAGTTTGATTGACAAACCGTGGCCAGATTTCACACACTGTCTATTCTACAAACTGAGAGCTAACAATATGCTTTTATTACATTCTAAAATGGTTATAAAAGCCAATGAACCAACACAACAACAAACAGAAAAAATTTATTATGCAGAAGCTCTGTCTAACCCTCAAACTCTGAAATATTTAGGTCTTCTTGATAAAACAGAAAATATTTATTCAACTGTTTTCCTGTGGTAGGCCATAATTTAACTCTGAACACATTTATTATATTCAAGGTTATATGAAACATATATCTGATCACAACAGAATCATACTGGAAATCGGTAAAGGAAAGATAGGTAGAAAATTAACAAATATTAAAAATTTAAATAACATCCTCTCTGTTACCCATAGGTGGAAGCAGGAGTCATATAAGTCCTCTTTTTTTTTTTTTTTTTTACTTGAATTGAAAGTAAAAATCTTACATATCAAAACTGGTGAGGTGCTGTAAAGTAGTACTAAAAAAATAAACTTTTAGTATTAAAAGCTCATGTTAAAGTAATACTTTAATTTTCTTTTCTACAGCATGGTTCAGCTGTTTTGTTTCTAAAGAAACAAAATATTTCAGCCTCTGAGGGACACATATGGTTTCTATTACACATTCTTTTTGTTTTTTCTTATAAACATTTAAACATGTAAAAACCATTCTTACTCCTGGGCCTTATAAAAATGAGCCACAAAAAAGTTACACTGCCTTATGTAATCAGGATTCACATCCAACAATAAAAAAAGAAATACAAACAAAAGTTATTAATGGATATTTTGTGGTTGAAGATTCTGTGTACTAAAAAATTGCTGCTTACAGAAAAGCTATGAAATATTTCTCCTGTTTTTTATTGTATGAGTTTTTGTTGTTTTAGTGTTTACATTTAAGATCATTATCAACTTTGACAATGTTTATATGTGTGAGACTTACTTATCAAGATTCATTTTTTTCTAAATGCATGTCTAGTTCTTCTAGTACCATTGGTTTAAAAACATCCACCCTTCCTAATTGAAATACGTATGCAAATTATGTCCATATTAGATTGGGCATCCTTTTTTTTTTCTTTTGAGACGAAGTGTTGCTCTGTTACCCAGGCTGGAGTTCAGTGGTGCAATCTCGGCGCACTGCATCTCCACGTCTCTGGTTCAAGCAGTTCTCCTGTCTCAGCCGCCCAATTAGCTGGGATCACAGGCATGTGCCACTACTCCCAACTAATTTTGGTATTTATAGTAAAGACGAGTTTTACCATATTGGTCAGGCTAGTCTCGAACTCCTGACCTCAGATGATCCACCCGGCACGGCCTCCCAACGTGAACCACCTCGGCCGGCTGGGCCTCCCACAGGCATGAACCACCTCGCCCGGCCAAATTGACCATCTTTATGTGGCTTGGTATATTCATTTAGTAGGGCTCCAATAACAAATTACCACAGGCTAGTGGTTTAAACAACAGAAAAATACTTTCTTACAGTTATGGAGTCTACAACTATGAGATCAAAGTGTCAATAGGGTTGGTTTTTTCTGAGGCTTGTCTGCATTTATTATATTACAATAATAAAAATAATACAATATATAATATATTATTCTTATGTGACGCATTTTGTTATGCAATAGACTCAACACACACTGGGTTTTAAGGTGGGCATTATTGTTGTTACAGCTCATAATGACATAGCAGAATGTAATGTAAATAAAACAGAAAACTGCTAATTAGGCTGAGTAGGTTTTTTTTTCAGATGTCAATGGCCTTTTATAGACAGGTCACAGAAGCATACAACCATTTCAATTTTATGTAAGAGTCTTCTCTTTTTTGCAAAAATAGAAGCTGTGTTTCCCTTAAATAATGTTGTGACAAGCTGGGCTGACTCAGTGCCATGTCCAGCTACCCTGTGGCATTAAGCACTCACTTGAATAATGAATGTGCATTCAACTCCACTTCCTCAAGTTATTTGTAAAGATATTTACCTTTATAACCTAAAGATGTAACTATGTTCTTCTTTTGAAACACAAATCATATTTACACGCTAGACACATTGTTATTCAAATAAGAATTAAATTTGTCATTTACCACAATTACACTGAATCTTTCATAACATATGACACATGTTTCCTTGCTTTTTTCTTTATCCAGTCTATGATTGATGGACATTTGGGTTGTTCCAAGTCTTTGCTATTAATATATGTGCTGCAATAAACATATGTGTACATGTGTCTTTAAGTAGAATGTTTTATACTCCTTTGGGTATATACTCAGTAATGGGATTGCCAGTTTTCAAAGGGAATGCTTCCAGCTTTTGCTTATTCAGCATAATATTGGCTGTAGGTTTCTCATAAATAGCTGTTATCATTTTTGGATATGTTATATCAATACCTAGTTTATTGAGAGTTTTTAGCAGGAAGGGATGTTGAATTTTATGGGAGACCTTTCTTGCAACTATTGAGATAATCATGTGGTTTTTGTCATTGGTTCTATTTATGTGATGAATCACATTTATTGATTTGTGTATGTTGAACCAACCTTGCATCCCAAGGATGAAGCCAACTTGATCATTCTGGATAAACTTTTTGATGTGCTGCTGGATTTGGTTTGCCAGTATTTTATTGAGGATTTTGGCATCGATGTTCATCAGGGGTATCGGCCTGAAATTTTTTGTTGTTGTTGTTGTGTCTCTGCCACGTTTTGTTATCAGGATGATGCTGGCCTCATAAAATGAGTTAGGGAGGGGTCCTTCTTTTTCTATTGTTTGGAATAGTTTCAAAAGGGATGAAACTATTAGCACTTAGCTAATGAAACTATTTTCACTTAGCACTTCTGGTAAAATTTGGCTGTGAATACATCTGGTCCTGAGATTTTTTTGGTTAGTAGGCTATTAATTGCTGCCTCAATTTCAGAACTTGTTATTGGTCGACTCAGGGATTTGACTTCTTTCTGATTTAGTCTTGGGATGGTGTATGTATACAGGAATTTATCAATTTCTTCTAGAGTTTTTAGTTTATTTGCATAGAGGTGTTTATAGTGTTCTCTGATAGTAGTTGTATTTCTGTGGGATTAGTGGTGATCTCTTCTTCATCATTTTTTATTGTGTTTATTTGATTCTTCTCTCTTTTCTTCTTTATTAGTCTGGCTAGCAGTCTATTTATTTTGTTGATCTTTTAAAAAAAACCAGCTCCTGGATTTATTGATTTTTTTTGAAAAGTCTTTGGCATCTCTATCTCCTTTAGTTCTTCTCTGATCTTAGTTATTTCTTATCTTCTGCTAGCTTTTGAATTTTTTGTTATTGCTTCTCTAATTCTTTTAATTGTGATTTTAGGGTGTCAATTTTAGACCATCCCTGCTTTCTCTTGTGGGCATTTCGTGCTATAAAGTTTCATCTATACACAGCTTTGGCTGTGTCCCAGTGATTCTGGTACACTCTATCTTTGCTCTTATTGGCTTCAAAGCACTTATTTATTTCTGCCTTTGTTATTTACCCAGTAGTCATTCAAGATGAGGTTGTTCAGTTTCCATGTAGTTGTTAGGTTTTGAGTGAGTTTCTTAATTCTGAATTCTAATTTGAGTGCACTGTGGTCTGAGAGACTGTTACGATTTCTGTTCCTTTGCATTTGCTGAGGAGTGTTTTACTTCCAATTATGTTTTCGATTTTAGAATAAATGTGACGTGGTGCTGAGAAGAATGTATATTCTGTTAATTTAGGGTGGAGAGTTCTGCAGATGTCTGCTAGGTTCACTTGTCTGGAGCTGAGTTCAAGTCCTAAATATACTTGTTAATTTTCTGTTTCATTGACAGTGGAGTGTTAAAGTCTGCCACTATTATTTTGCATCAGTCTACATCTCTTTGTAGGTCTCTAAGAACTTGCTTTATGAATCTAGGTGCTCCTGTATTGGGTGCATACTTATTTAGTATAGTTAACTCTTCTTGTTACATTGTTCCCTTTACCACTATGTAATGCCCTTTGTCTCTTCTGATCTTTGTTGGTTTAAAGTCTGTTTTATCAGAGACTAGGATTGCAATTCCTGCTTTTTTTTTTGTTTTGCTTTCTCTTTGCTTGGTAAATATTTCTCCATCTTTTTATTTTGAGCCCATGTGTGTCTCTGCACGTGAGATGGGTCTCCTGAATACAGCACACTGATAGGTCTTGACACTTTTTCCAGTTTGCCAGTCTGTGTCTTTTAATTGGGGCATTTATCCCATTTACATTTAAGGTTAATATTGTTATGTGTGAATTTGATCCTGCCATTATGATGCTAGCTGGTTGTTGCTCATTAGTCAATGTAGTTTCTTTATAGTGTTGATGATCTTTACAATTTGTTATGTTTTTCAGTGGCTGGTACTGTTTTTTTTCTTTCCATGTTTAATGCTTCCTTCATGAGCTCTTGTAAGGCAGGGCTGGTGGTGACAAAATCTCTCAGCATTTACTTTTCTCTACAAAAATTTATTTCTCCTTCATTTATGAAGCTTAGTTTGGCTGGATATGAAATTCTGGGTTGAAAATTCTTTTCTTTAAGAGTGTTGAATATTGGCCCCCACTACCTTCTGGCTTGTAGGGTTTCTGCAGAAAGATCTGCTGTTAGTTTAATGGGCTTTCCTTTGTGTGTAGCCCAACCTTTCTCTCTGGCTGCCCTTAATATTTTTTTCTGTCATTTCAACCTTGGGGAATCTGGTGAATATGTATGTGTCTTGGAGTTGCTCTTCTCAAGGAGTATCTTTGCGATGTTCTCTGTATTTTCTGTATTTGAATGTTGGTCTCTCTTGCTAGCCTGGGGAAGTTTTCTTGGATAATATCCTGAAGTGTGTTTTCCAGGTTGGTTTCTTTCTCCCCATTGCTTTCAGGTACACCATTCAAGCATAGGTTTGGTCTTTCACATAGTCCCATATTTTTTGGAGGCTTTGTTCATTTCTTTTCATTTTTTAAATATCTAATCTAGTCTTTATGTTTTATTTCCTTAGTTGATCTTCAATCACTGATATCCTTTCTTCTGCTTGATTTATTCAGGTGTCGATACTTCTGTATGCTTCATGAAGTTTTCATGCTGTGTTTTTCAGCTCCATCAGGTCATTTATGTTCTCTAAATTGGTTGTTCTTGTTAGCAATTCCTCTAACCTTTTTTCAAGGTTCTTAGCTTCCTTGCATTGGGTTAGAACATGCTCCTTTAGCTTGGAGGAGTTTGTTATTATCACCTTCTGAAGCCTACTTCTGTCAATTTCTCAAACTCATTCTCTGTCCGGTTTTGTTTCCTTGCTGGCAAGAAGTTGTGTTCCTATGGAGAAGAAGAGGTGCTCTGGTTTTGGGAATTTTCAGTCTTTTTGCACTAGGTTTTCTTCCTCTTCATGGATTTATCTACCTTTGGTCTTTGATGTTGGTGAGCTTCAGATGGAATTTCTGTTTGGATGTCATTTTGTTTGATGTTGATGGCATTCTTTTTTGTTTAGTAGTTTTCCATCTAACAGTCAGGCTCCTCTGCTGCATGTCTGCTAGAGTTTTCTGGAGGTGCACTCCAGACCCTCTTTGCCTGTATTACCAGTGGAGCCTGCAGAACAGCAAAGATTGCTGCCTATTCCTTCCTCTGGAAGCTTTGTCCCAGAGGGGCACCTGCCAGATTCCAGCCAGAGCTCTCTTATATAAGATGTCTGTTGACCCCTGCTGGAAGCTGTCTCCCATTCAGGAGGTACCAGAAGTCAGAGACCCACTTGCAGAGGCAGTCTGTCCCTTAGCAGAGCTCCAGTACTGTGCTAGGAGATCCTCTGCTCTCTTCAGAGCCTGCATGCAAGAACACTTAAGTCTGCTGAAGCTGCTCCCCCAGCCACCCTTTCCCTCAGGTGCTCTGTCCCAGGGAGATGGGCGTTTTATCTATAAGCCTCTGACCTGGGCTGCTGCCTTTCTTTTAGAAAGACCCTGCCCAGAGAGAAGGAATCTAGACAGGCAGTCTGGCTACAGCAGCTTTGCTGAGCTGCAATGGGCTCCACCCAGTTCAAACTTCCTGGCAGCTTTGTTTACACAGTGGGGGCAAACCACCTACTCTAGCTTCAGTAATGGCAGATACCCCCCTCTCCCACCAAGCTCCAGCATCCCAGGTCAACTTCAGGCTGCTGTGCTGGCAGTCAGAATTTCAAGCTGGTGAATCTTAGCATGCCTGACTCCATGGGGATGGGATCCCAGGAGCTAGACCGCTTGGCTTCCTGGATTTACCTTCCTTTCCCGAAGATCTCCCTTTCCAGAAGAGTGAACTGTTTTGTCTCACTGGTGCTCCAGGCACCACTAGAGTATGAAAAACAAAAAACGAAAAACAAAAAACCTCCAGCAGCTAACCTGATGCCTGCCCAAACAGCCACCCAGTTTTGTGCTTGAAACCCAGGGCCCTGGTGGCATAGACACCAGCTGGAATCTCCTGTTCTGTAGTTTGCAAAGACCATGGTAATAAGCATAGTACAAGCTGGAGTACATAGTTCCTCATGACACAGTACCTCCTGGCTGCCTTTGAGTAGAGGTGGGAGACCCTTGACAACTTGCACTTTCTGGGTGAGGCAATACCCCACCCTGCTTTAGCTAGCCTTCTGTGGGCTGCACCCACTATCTAACCAGTCTCAATGAGATGAGCTGGATACTTCAGTCAGAAATGCAGAAATCACCCACCTTCTGCACTGATCTCGCTGGGAGCTACAGACCGGAGATGTTCCTATTCAGCCATCTTGCCCAGAAGTCCCCTCACTTTTTAAATACTTAATAATATTTCCTGATATTGATGCACCTTAATTTTTTCATTATTTCTATGTTGTAACTGTCATCATCTTTTTTATTTTTGACTATGATGGTTAATTTTATGTGTAAACTTGAATGAGTCCCGGGATGCCCGGATATATGGTTAAGTATTGTTTCTGTGTTTGTGATGATTTTGTGAAGGAGATTGGCATTTGAATTGGTGGTCTGAGTGAACCAATTGCCCCTCCCAGTGCAGGAGGGCATCATTCGACCCACTGAAGTCCCTAAAAGGATGTAAACATTGAGGAAGGTGGAATTCTCACTGTAATCTTCTGCTGAGACATCAGTCTTATTTTGCCCTTGGACTGGGACTTACATCATTAGTGTTCCTGGTTCTCAGGCCTTCAAACGCACACTGGAATTTATACCACCAGCTTTCTTGTGTCTCCAGCTTGCAGATGGCTGATCTTAAAACTTCTCGGCCCCTCCATAATAGAATAAACCAAACCCTTACAATAACATTTGTCAGACATAGAGAGAGAGAGGTAGATAGATTTCCTAGCATTTCTGTTTTTCTTGAGAAGCCTACCTAATACAATAACCTTTCCTATGTGATTTGTTACTTTCGGTACTTTTATGTGATGTGGTTATGGTATTTAGTTATACTGGCCTCCCTAATTATATTGAGAGTATTTATTTTTCTAAAATCACCTGGAAAGATTTGTTATTTAAAAGTTATTTCTTCTTTAGAGGTCAATTTTCCAGTATGTTTCATGTCACCTTTATTATGTTTATATTTTAATAGATTACCTACTTTCTCTATGCTTTTAAGTATTATAACACAGAGTTATTTCTTTAATCTTACAATACATATATTATGATGTATATTTATACCTACTATTCTATGTGTTTCTTCTTTTCTCTGCATTGGGCTCCTAGAGAACCACTGGAGTCCACTGGGTGCATCCCCAGATGTGTTCAGCTTACCTGTATCATTGGATAGTTGGTCACTTGCACAATAAGTAGTTCCAGCCATGTTCACTTTTTGCCTCATCTCCAGACATCTTTGCTGTCTTGTATTCACCTGGGTAAATATTAGTTTTAATTATAGCCTCCATTGTCACAAGAAGGGATGGAGAAATTCATATTAATGGTTTTAAATAGTATTTAAAAACACAATTCAAGAACTTTCCACAGAAGCTTTTCTTCCTTCCCTGCCATCAGAAAAGCTTAATTCTTTCTGTCACATAATCATTGCACTGGCTACCTTTTATTTCAATAATTTTTTTACATGTATCATCTTCCTTACCAAAATTTAATTTTTATGAAGACAAAGACTGTGTCTAATTTGCTTACCTTTGTATATTCACCATGCAGCATCATGCCTGAAACATAGCAAGTGCTTCATTAAAGCTATTATTGTGGAATGTTTTTAACAAAAACAATAACTAAAAGTGAAGTGTTTTTGGAATTAAGGGATATGACATAGCAAAATCGATATTACACTATTTTAGTGATTATTCTGATAGGATTGCTCAATTTTCGAAAATATTTACTTGGGAAGTTTGCTTATATATGAAACTGCTAATTATGTAAACAGTGATTGATAAAATAAACAATAGTTGATATATCGCCATGCTTTTTCTCTTAACATTTTAAGTTCAATATTTCTTGTCTTGCATTATTTTTAAAAATTATCTTATAGTAACTAAGTTCTGTAGAGTGATGTTTTACCAAAAGTGAGTATAAAATACTTCAAAATTTAAATATTGTAAATTGAGTACTGAAAAACATATATAGAGATGTAAACTGGAACTCAATTTGTCATTCTGTGAAATGCATTCTGAAAGATAAAAATAGAATGACAGCCACAGTTAAGTATCTCTGTTGTCTAGCAGTAACCAGCTTCTTTTAAAATATTCAGATTAAAAGAAATTACGGTACTTCAACTCTTCTCTTCTTGAGTTAGTAATTTTATTCAATAAATAAAATAAGTGAAACCAAGAAATCAGTCAAATAACCCTGAATATGCTATGTTGATGTTTCTAATTGACTTTGAATGTACACCAATGGGATCCACAGATCAAACTGGCAACAGTTTTCCAAAATGATCATATGGAACATAATTATATCATTCCTGAAAATGATTGTGTTGTCATGGTTACCTAGCCAGTAACATTATCTCTCATCTCTACCTCAAATTGGCATCCTCTTTATTCAGGCATTATCAACTTCAGGGTTGAGTCCTGTTCTAAAACTCTACTGTATGCTATTTTTTAAAACTCATCATTATATAATTTTGTATAGAAAGTGTTGTAAATGGTAACCAATTATTTCGTTTAAAAACAATTTATTGAGATGAAATTCACACAGCATAAAACTCACTATGTTACAGTGAACAGCTCAGTGGCATTTAGTATGCCCACAGTCTTAATGCATATACCACCTCTATCTAATTCCAAAATATCTTCATCATTCCAATATAAAGCCCCTTACCCATTGGGCAGAATCTCCCTATTCACCCTTCTCTGCTAGTATTTGAAAACCATCAGTCAGTGTCTGTCCTTTCTGTGGATTTATCTGTAGGTTGGTGGGAAAGTAATTGGTGAAAGTAATGACAAAAAACACAATTACTTTTGCACCAACCTAATATTTTGGAGATTTTACTTAAATAGACTAAAACAGTATGTGATCTTTGTGGCTAGCTTCTTTCACTCAGAAGAATGTTCTCAGGGTAATCCATGTTGTAGTGTGTGTTGGAAATAGATGCTCTGTGCCACAAAGAAAAATTAGTACTGAGACAAAGGATCTTTCAGCAATGCAATTCTTACTTCCTGGACTGCAGGAAGGGCACCCTTGCTAGCCATCCTGCCACAAGAGTACAATGAACAAAGCAAAACAGACAAATTCATCCCTTACACATTTGGGGTTGTCCTTACTGCTGTGTCTGATCGCCGTTGGCTGAAGCCAGATCTCACAATCTAAACTAAAACCCAATTGGTGAACAGCTTAAAACTTTTCTAAACAGGTAAAAGCAGTGGAGAGCTGGGACATGCCAGTGAGCATGTCCAGCACAGATATCTTGGTTAAAGTACAAGGACATAGAATGTACTACATGCCTGTAAGCATGACATGTTTAACAACTACCTAGGATAGGGCATAACAAAGTTATTAGCACACTTATTCTTTAACAAGAAAGGAAATTTTAAAAAGGAAATTTTCTAATTCCCACATTGTGGATCAGTGCTTCATTTATTTTTATGGTTGTTATCCAAGTACAACTGATAGCACACAAAATGCAGGTAACAATGTTGTTCCTCTGCATTTGAGTCCGGGGGCTATGGAGCCATAGTGCTGAGGGCAGAGGAAATGAAAGAGAATCTTAAGCCTATGTTTGGATTCAGAAGGGCTACTGGAGCATGATTTAAAGGACTACATTTGTGCTTGACAGTGGGCCACCATTCCTCTTGTGTCTCACTGTAACCCCACAGTCTGAGTAATTTCTGCAGTACTCTCATGATTGCTCTCCAGTCTCCTGGTTTACTGTTGCCTGACACTCTTTAAAATTATCATATCCTTATTTCTGTTTTACAAGAATTCTTATTTTTTAATGCTCAAATGAGCTAACGGAAACGTAGGAGAAAACATTTGAATGAATTCAAAGTAATGGATATTAATGGAAGCAAGTACATCTTTATAGCATTTACTATGTGTCCAGTGTGCTTCTAGCTCTTTATATACATGAACTGTTAAATCAAGTTTCACCTAAAGCTACCTCTTTTATGTCTGGCCTAAAGGTTTTTCTTGTACGTCGTGAACTATAAGTGGAGGTGTAACCAGACCGCAGCCTACACTTGTGCCAATCACTGAGTTTTGGCCAATCAAATGCAGCCAAATGGTTTAACTGTGCTCAAATAAGGCAAATACCAATCTGTAGCCAATCTGACTGTTTCTGTGCCTCACTTCCATTTTCTGTTTACCACTTTCTTTTTTCCATCCGTAAATCTTCTTCTATCACGTGGCAGTGCTAGAGCCTCAGAGCCTAGGCTGGCTGGGAAGACTGCCTGATTCTTGAATCATTCATTGCTCAATTAAACTCCTTCATGTTTAATTTAGCTAAAGTTTTTTTCTTTTATCATAACTCATTTATCCCTTATAACAACCTTTGAGGAAGGTATTATATTATTTCCATTTGATAGGTGAGAATATAAAATATAAGCAGATTTCCCAAAATCCTCTAACAGTGGACACAAAGACAAAGGGGGAGAATGAATAAAAACAGTATTAATCTGACTGTCATTATTATTTAAGTTAGCACTTAAATTAAACTTTAGTCTCAATAATAAACAAAGGTAGTGGGTATCCTCAGAAATGGAGAATGAACTTTCTGGCTTACTTTTATTTATAATCAGACACAGAAGCAGAGGTAACAATGCTTTAATGATTGTAAGATTCTCCTGTTGTGGCCTTGTAGATTCTCCTTTTGTCTTTCTTCACAACATGGCTTGTCATGGCTGATGTCTCAGATTCATGAATTAATACCAGTGCACTCCCAGTAACAACCATGTCAGTGTCAGTGGGAAGCAAGTCTGTCTCTCTGGGGGCAGATGCTCTTTATATGTTGGAAACATAATACCCAGAGGCTCCTGCTGCAAATATGTTTAATAATCACTAAGGAAAGTTCAGCTGCAGGGAGCTCCCAGCACTGCAAGCACCCCTGCTAACATGGACCTTAGTTCTTAGGGCTCATTTGTGCACTTCCAGGTCCTTTGTGCAGTGTCCCTGTGTCCACTTGGTTCCAACCTCGCCACACTGTTAGCTCTCAGTGGCCTCCTGTTCCTGCCTGCTTAGAACTTTTGGACCAGGGATGGCCTCTATCTTGAAACACACTGACCAACTTGCATGGATTGTACTCTTTGCTTACTCTTCAGGTTTTCTTTTATGGGTCATGGTTTCAATAGAATTTTTCCTTATGCCTCTCCTTCTTAACACCCTCACCCTGACCTGTGAGTTACACCTCATTGTTTTCTTATTCTGTGTAAGAAAAACGAGGACAGCCTATCAATTTCCACAAGGTTGACCAAAGAATAATTGAAATAAGTCTGGTGTGAATGTAAGTTCCTTGGCTATATGAAGCATGAGAGAATAATACAGACCAGCAGGTAAAGTTAGGACCTGAGAAAGAGAAGAGCAGCAAGTTGCCTGGGTTTTCCTGTTGATTCACACATCTCAGAAGAAGCACTGTCTAGAGAAAGCAGGAAGTCAGAACATAACTGAGCACAAGCAAACCAAGCAAATATCTCTCTGTCAGCCAGGTTGGGGTGCAGTGGCATGATCTTGGCTCACTGCAGTCTCAACATCCAGCATTCAAGAGATCTTCCACTTCACCTCCCAAGTAACTGGGACCACAAACCCATGGGAACCCATCTGGCTAACCTTTGTATTTTTTGTAGAGACAAGATTTTACCATATTGCCTAGGCTGGTTTTGAACTCCTGGGCTCAAGCAATCAACCCACTTCAGCTTTCCAAAGTGCTGTGATTATAGCCACGAGACACCACATTCGGCCTCAAGCAAAGATCCCCAAAACAGCATGTTCTATTTAGTTGTGTGACCAGTAAATGAACAAACAAGCAACATAGAATATATTTAAACAGCATAGAAAGAATTGATGAATGGGATAAAAGGACTATAGCGATTAGTAAAACTAAACAATAGAGGGAAAATAGACCAGTAATAAAAGTTAGCATTGCTCCAGGGAGCTGTGGGTGTACAAAAAATGTCTTTCACATTTGTGTTGTGGGCATTCCAGAAAGAAAGGAAAACGAGGGTGGGCTTTTAAAGGTTAGAAAAATGATGGCTGAAAACTCTTCAGATTTGTAGAACATATTTAACTAGAGTTTAAACAGTCTGAGTGAACCCCAAACAGGATGAAGCCAGTGAAATCCAGGAAGAAACATATCACAGCCACACTGTCAAAGTCAAAACAGTTTTATTGTCAAACGTAAGGCAAAGCAAGCTTGAATGCAGTGAGAAAGAGAGGACATTTGGAAAGAGACACTTATACAGAGTGAGAGTAAAATGACACATTTCACTTCAGACACTATAGTTGCCAGAAGGAAGCCACACAATATTTTTCAAGTACTGAAAGAAAAGAACTCTCTACTCAAAAACCTTTGTCCAATGAAAATCTCATTCAAGGATGATACAGAAATTAACACATTCCCAAATGATGAAAATCTCACAAAATGTATGGGCAGCACACTTAACTGGAAAAAAATGGCTAAAGGAAGTTTTTAACAGGAAAAAATGCTAGAGAAGTAATCTTAGAACATTAGGAGGTAAGCGAGAACGACAGAGGAAAGGAATCACATCCAGTAGCCTTAAGCTTGTCTGAGTTTCATAAATTATGTATATGGTAGAAGCAAAAGTTACAACACTCTCTGATGATGTTCTCAATGCAGTTATACTAGAAAGGGAGGTGGATAGAGGAATACAAAGGAAAATAAAATGTCTAAATTTTATTTGAAACCAATTAAAAAAAGTAATGCAAATATACACACCCGAAAATACTACAAGTAAATCTAAATGGAATTCTAAAATAAGTGATGAAGAAACCTACAGGAAGGTAAGAAAGTTAACAAAATAAAAATAAATAAACACAAAGAACACAGAGGAAACAAATAAAAAGCAACAAAAAATTGACAGATTTAAGCTTCAACATATGACAAGCTACATTGTAAATAAATCATCTAAACACAATTAAAAGACAGATATTGGCATGTTAAAACTTATAGAAAAGGTGACTCGACCCTCAACCATCTGGAAGAAACTTATTCCAAATATAATAATATAGACAAATTAAAAGTAAAACTTTAAGAAAAAAATATGCCACACAAATAGTAAGTAAAAGAAAGATTGAATATAATAATATCAAATTAGAATTCAGGTTAAGAATTTATCAAGGATAGACATAAGTATCATATAATCATAAGAGGAGCAATCCACTGAGAAGATATATTCATATTAAATGTTTAGACACCAAAATAAATTAATAAATGAATACATAAAAAAGAACTGAACTATTTGTGAAGCAATAAATGGTAGCACTGTAATTAGTATGTACAAAATTACAATCATAATTGGATACTCCAAAAACCCTCTTTCAACTGATGAAACAACTAGACAGAAAATCAGC
Source organism: Plecturocebus donacophilus (assembly GCA_004027715.1). NCBI lineage: Eukaryota > Metazoa > Chordata > Mammalia > Primates > Pitheciidae > Plecturocebus > Plecturocebus donacophilus. Next base: position 48,582 of record PVKP010009065.1, read on the forward strand.
AGGATAAAAGAACACAGTGTCACTGGATACGATGTAACATTTATAAAGCAGTCCACACCACACGTCAACAGGTAGACATTTTTTCCAAACACTAATGGAATGCATATTAAAATACATCATATTCTGGGCCATAAGAACTTCAATAAATTGAATCATAAAGATTGTGTGCTCTGACCACAGTGTAATCAAACTAGAAATCATCAATGAAATACATACCAGGAAAATTTCTGGACACTTAAACAAAACAACAACTCACTTTTACATAATCCAAGAGGCAAAGCCGATAAAGTCCAAGTACCAGGTCTCACACCTGTAATCCCAACATTTTGAGAGGCTAAAGTGGAGAGTCGCTTGCCAGAAGTTTGAGACCACTTAGGGCAACATACAGGTGCCAGGCTAGAGTGCAGTGATGCAATCTCAACTCCACTGCACTCCCGCCTGGCGCCTGGCAACAAAGCAAGACTCTGTCTCAGAAAAAAAAAAAAATTAACTGGGCATGGTGGTCTGTGCCTGCAGTACCAGCTACTTGAAAGGCTGAGGTGAGACAATCACTGAGTCTGGGAGGTTAAGGCTGTAGTGAGCTACGAGTGCACCACTGAACTCCAACCTGGGCACCACTACAAGTCCCACAGACAGCAAAAGGATAATATGAATAAAAAGTCTTTCCCAATTTTATTTTTGTCAAGTTTGTGGAAGATCAGGTTACCCAAGGACATAAAGATAGGAACAATAGACATTGGTGACTACTAGAAGGAGGGAGAGGGAAGGGGGCAAAGCCCGAAAGATGATGTATTGAGTACCATGCTCGCTGCCTAAGTGATGGTTTCAATCATACTCCAAACCTTGGCATCACGCTATATACCTTTATAACAAACCTGCACATGTACCCTCTTATTCTACAAAAATTTAGACAAGGATAATATGATATAAACAACAACTCTAAGCACATAATCTAAACACACATATTTGATAATTTAGATAAAACAAATTTCTTGGAAAGTGACAAATTATCCCAACCTGTCCAATATTAAATGGATCATTTGGATAGCTCTATCTTAAGTAAAAATATCATAATTATAAACTCTTTGAAAAAAAAAGTTCAGGTTCAGATGGCTTCACTGAAGAATAAAAACACATTTTTAAAAAAGAACTAACACGAATTGTACACAATCTCTTACTAACAAAAAATAAGCATTCACCAAATTATTATGTAAACTTAGTTATCTTAATGTAACCCACCTTCCAAAAATGATAGTACAGAAAAGGAAAACAATAGGCAAATTCCTTAAAGTAGAGACACAAAATTATTCAATAAAATATTATCAAACAGAATTCAGCAATTTATAAAAATAACTACATAGAATGACTATTTGGGCTTTATTCCAGATATATAAGACTGGTTTAATATTTGAAACTGATCAAGGCAATTCACCATGTAAATTGACTAAAGAAGGAAAATTACATGGTCATGCCAATTTGTTGCAGAACTTTTCCTTAGTTCAGCTAAAGATAAGGACCTTGACACACAGCCACAAAAATGTAGGCTAGCAGATGATCCGAAGGGTGAGTAAGGCAGGGTTTTATTGGCTGACAATGGAAAAATAAAGGGAAACAGGGACCCTTCTCAAAGCCAGAGTCCCTGCTGATGTGCTTCCCACCTCACAGTTTGAATTTCAGGCTCCACCCAGGAAGGGAAGAGGCCAGGCTTCTCCCTGCTGCAAATGGTATAAAGTTCTGTGGCTCCACCTCAGTGCCCACTCTTCCCAGTGTGCCTAGGCCAGCCTGAGCTTCTCTTGGGACCCCTTCCCACCTGCTGTCTCATTCTCCCCTCTTTAGAGAGGATAAGGATAAGGATACGGACCAATCTTAAGTGGTTCCTGCTGACAGGGAGCGCTGTTAGGGGGAAAATGGCAGTCAGAGCTCCCTCAGAGAACTGTCTAAGGACTTCTAGTAAAAACGGCCATCCTCTGAGGCTCTGGTTGCAAAATCGTTTTGAGTTTGATGGCCTGAAGGCATGAAGAGATAAACCTGGTTATTAGAAAATATGTGCCGAAATGAAACAAGGAGAGAGGTAAGGACAGCTCAAAAATCCCAAGACCTTTTACCAGTTTGCACAGGGAGAGGGAGGCCAAAAGCCCAACTGGTAAATAAAACTCCACCCTTTTGCTGGAATGTCATGCTTGTGGGTTCCCTTCCCCTAAGTCCAATACTAAGCCAACCAGTTTAAGGTTTGGAAAATTAACTTTTCCCGGTTTGGAGGATGCATCTGAGGGGATTGTCCCATAGCACTGAGGCATAATTACCTGTATGTGAAGAGAGAGCAAAAGGGTACAGACTCAGGATGAATGGCCACCCATCTAGAAAGAGGCAGGCATCTCTGTTTCTCTTCTGTTCCTAGCATATACCCAGGGTGCATGAGGGAAAGAAGGAAAAGCATCCTCTTCTATCCCTGAGTCCTGACAACCTTGGCAGGTGCCACCATGAGTGCCAAAGCAGCTTGCACCCATGAAGCAAGGAGGGCCTAGAGAATAGAAATCATCCACTCTCACCTATGTCTCCTTCCCACCTACTGTCAGTAGCCTTGAAATCCCTAGACTGCATTTATGCTGTGGTCCTTATCTATGAAATGAAAAGCTTGGCTTAATCGGCAGGAATCAGGCATGCTCACCTGTGCTGTATCTTTTAACTTCCGTTAGTGTCTTCATCTAGATTCCTCCAACCCTGTTTTCCTTCCTAGGGCTTTTACCTGAAGCCTGAAATTGAGTTTGGGGCAAAAATGTGTCTTTGTGGGTAGCATGGAATCCCTATTGTAAGCTGAATGTTAAGGTGAAACTGTGGAACTGAGTCTGCTCCCAAAAAGAAAGAGAAAAGAATGTCTTGTTACACACCCAGAAGACTTGTGGCTATAGTTATGCTTGATAGGATTTGGGTGCATGGTGCTTGCCTTTGCTTAGCAACCTTGGTCTTACTTTCCCGAAAGGAAACCTCTGAGTGATGAGCATACTATTTATTCCATTGCCTGCCAGGATTTGTAGAATAACTGCTCAGAATAGAGCATTGATCCAGCTTTTAACATCACCTATCCCTCTTGTTCTTTGTAAGCTCCAGCCAGAGATTTCTAGTTGATTCACAGGAACAAGTATTATTAGTTTAAAAATGTAGACAAAAATTTAAAAACAACTAATGAGTTTAGAATTTAATGACAAATGTATGCTAAAATTTGAAACATAATTTATTTCTCCTCAATCCTCATTTTTGCTAAAAAAGCAAATCATCATAGAATTGAATGGTTTGCAAAACAGACTTTAATTGTATACTTGGCCTGATTATTTGCATAAAGTGCAGCAGGAATAATTATTTCTGCCTAGGCCTTTTGGCTTGGATTTGATGGAACTCTGTTCCCCATGGAATCTCAGATAAGATCTTTTAAAGCTGAGTCTAGCCATGGGTGTTTATCCTCAAATTTTTGTGAATTGAGTGATCCTTTTTCTTAAGGTTCCAAGTTAAACTTGGAGCTCCTGGACCTGTTAGGAAATGACATTATTTACTGACCATAGATCAAGAACCATGTACAGGGACTGCATAGGCAAGGGTACGAGGCCCATTTCTTCCACAGGACCTTTATTGGCTCTGCACCTTGAGATTGACTCCTTAAAGAGAAGCATACCTTTCCAGTCAAAGCTTTGATAAAATAACCAGGTTTTCCAATTAAGTCCTGTTGCAAAAGAAAAATGGATTGTTATTGCACTGATGCAAACAACTATATTGCCATAAGTTAAGAATACTCATAGATAGTTTCTGAATTCTAGAGGAACCAGGCAGAGAGAAACAAACATGCTCTAAAATTTGATCACAAGAGTATACCTTGTTTAATTATTAAAGGCCATAAATAGTCCAAAATAAGTTTCTTCGACTCTGTAAAACACAACAAGGATCAGCAATATTTTGAGCAAAAGTTTAAAAGATTGCTTCAGCTCAATTCAATCCATTTAGTTAACTCTTGTTTTGCTTAATATCCTTGAGCCTTTTTGATTTTCATGCATCTTTAAATTTGCCTTTCTCCACTGTCACAATCTCCAAGGTTATCACATACTTTGATAACTCTTTGAGTGCACCTATCAGAGTCTTATAGTTTATTATAAACCGTCTTTTGGAAAGGATGGAGACAAGACAACAATTGTTTGTGAATAGCAAAATGTCCAGGATGGTTACAGTTGGAAACACAACTGACAAAGAAGTTTGTTTATCTCCATGGTTTACAGTAATTGAATATAACAACCTTGATTATGATTGATAGCATATACTCAGACATTAGAATTTTAGAAATCCCATGTAATTTGGAAACATATGCTAACATTCGCCAAAATATAACCAAAAAAAGATTGAACATCATTTTTGCAATCCCACATACCTAAACATGTTAAATAATTCTGTTTCCTTTTTTTTTTTTTTTTTTTTTTTTGTTGTTTCAAGGACTCTCTGAATAATCCAAAAAGCCAGGCATCAGGAAAGACAATTTTGAAAGTGAAGTTTATTTTGAGAAGGCTATTAAATATGTTCAAAGTTTAAATCACTTGATATTATGAAATAGAATTCCAGATTATCACAAGTTATTTATTTTGCCAAAATAATGACTCAGAAATTTTCAAAAAGCAAAAATCTTTTGTCACCCTTTACAAATTTTGCTAAGGAGCAGATTAGTGTCTTAAGAATATCTTGTTGTTCTTTTATTTTAATCCTTAATTAAAAAATATATAATATCTTTTTTTTAAATTAAGTCAGATTCACACAGAGAATCTCTTACTCTAAGTTAATTTCCACAATCTTTCCACAACATATTTAAACTTTCAGCTTTTTCATACCTAATTTAAAACAATTCTTATGCCATAGGCAAAAAATTTACATTTCCATGACTTCTTACAACCTTTTTCATAAAGCACATTTTACTGCTCTTATACACTTCACATGTAAATACATTTTCAGTAGTTCCAATTACTTGTTATAATAATAACTCCTAGAAATTTTTAACTTTAATGAAAAACCTGTAAGTTGCTTTAATTGTGTGCTATGTGCCACCAAGGTTTGTCTCCCAGCATTATTAAGGGCATGGTTTGTTCCATATGTCCCCATGCCTTACCAACCATTTGAGACAGATAGTTTTCAAAATCCTAAAAGCAATTTATAACCTTGAAAGATTTAGCAAAGCTTACATCTGACCAGCATAATTTACTTCACCTATTTACATTTTAATGACACCTGCATTTTACCAATAATCTATAAGGCTGTTTTTATCTCTCAAATATTAAAGTCATGTGAAATGAAAGGTAGCACAGCTTTTATCTTCCCAAATATTTGATCCAAGCACCTGTCTTTCTTCAGGCCAAATTAATTAGAGATCTTTTTACAGACATCACACACACACACACGCACACACACACACTCACTACACAGGCAAGCAGGAGAAAATCCAGTTCCTGGGTGGGGTTCTTTAAGAGGCAGAGCTGGGAAAGCATGTAGATATGAAACCGGAAAGGAACTTATCCCCTAAGGCAGGATTGCTAAACAAAGCCTTGCCCCTGGAGTTACAAGCCACGCTCCCAGGATATAAAACAAAATGGAAGCTTGCAGGTAAGTTTGCTATGAGCCATACAGACATGGAAAGCACACCAGATTGGCTAGTTTAAGACCAGCCTCACAAATCCTTTTTCACAATAAAACTTTACAGAGAATATAAACAGTCATTCTGTTCATTCCTGACCAAGTAAAACATCTTCCAAAAGTAAAAATTTTGCTTAAAAGTTAACTTCTGATGGGTGGAGAAGAGGAAGCAAGAAAACAGTTTAAAAATGTGTGGAGAAGAATCTCTTATTTTATTCTTATGCACCTGTCCCTCCACCAGGAGAAAAGCCTAATTCCTGTGCAATGGAGCTGAACCCCTCGGCTGGGGTAGGGGAAGGCTGTAGCATGGCAGAGAACCGGTGAGCCAGCTGTGCAGGGTCCTCGGGCCATGGGTCCCAGCTGGGCCTGGAGAGGATCGGGAAGGAGCTCTGCTCCCATCTGGCCTGAAAAAGGAAGGAAAAGGCCATGGAAAGACCCCCAAGACCCAGAAACGACATGGTGGGGACACAGTTAACCCTACCCTCATAAGTCTGAGGATGAAAAGATTTTGAAAGGAGAAGGAAAAAGAGTTCTTGATTTGCATGTTACTCACTGCTTCTTGAGGCCCCATGTTCAATGCCAAACACATTGCAGGACTTTTCCTTAGTTCAGCTAAAGAAAAGGTCTTTGTCACATGACCATAAAAATTTCAGCTTGCGGGCAATTTGAAGGGTGAGTAAGGCAGGGTTTATTGGCTGAAAAAGGAAAACACTGGAAGTAGGGACCTTCCGCAAAACCAGAGTCCATGCTGGTGCACTTCCCGCCTCATAGTTTGAATTCCAGCTTCCACCCAAGAGAAGAAGGAGACAGTGTCCTCCCTGCTGCACACAGCGTGAACTTCTGCAGTCCCACCCCGTGCACATTCCTCCCAGTGCACGGGCTGGTTGAAGTTTGGCCATGGAGCCCTTCCCACCTGCCTGCCTCAAGTTTATTCAGAAAAAGCATTTGAAAAGTTTAACATCAATATATACTATAGACTCTTAGTAAAAGATAAACGGAGGCAAAGTTTCTCAACATCCTCATCTGCAATAAACCTACAGGTAAGATTATATTTAGTGGTTAAAGAGTGAATGCTTTTACCCGTGCTAAAGAATACAAGGATATATCTTCTTATCAATGCTACTCAATATGATCTTGGAAGTTGTAGTCACTCTATTAAGGGAAAAAAGAAGAAATTAAGTCATACAGTACTATCTTTGTAATTTCCTGGGAATCTATATTTCAAACTAAAAAAACTTTAAAATACATACATACACATATATTTATATACATTTAAATAAAACACCAAAAGTAAAATTCATTTAAAAATCTGTGATTGGACTTTGACAAATTTAAAAATATAAGGTAAGTGTGAGACCCTGTTAAGATAATAAGAAGTCAAGCTTTATACTGGAAGAAAATTTATAGAAATCACACATCTAAGAAAGTCAAGAATATGTAAGTCTCCAAATTCAACAGATATTAAAAACTTTTAGAAAATGGCTGAAAAAATTGAACAAATACTTTTGCAAAGAAGATGCATTCATGGCCAGTAAGCACTTGTAAATGTATTCAACATCATTATCCATTCAGAACATGCAAATTAATGTCATGATGAAAAAAAAATACAACTTAGGATGATTGAAGCAAATACCAATAATAATGAGCGATAAGTAGGATGAAGAGCAACTGGGATACCTCAGGCATTGCTAGTGGGAATGTAAAATGTAACAGCTCTCTGGATAATACTTAGCAGTCTCTTATAAAGTTAAACACATTATATAGCAGAGTATTTGGACATTTGTCTATTGGTTGTTGAGAACCGCATCTCAATAACATTTCTGTACATTTGGCAGCATGAATTATCTTTTTGAATATTTTCACACACTCGTGCATGCATCCTCACACAGCAAGCATCCTTTGAAGCTACAGATAGATTTATCTTCTCTCCAAAGGAGTGGAGCTAGAAACCTTCTCCCTTTCCAGTGATATTGTATAATGGTAATGACCATTTCCTCCCCTTCCCAGTGATGATCTGCTTACATTCCACAGTAATAAAGACGTCTATCTCTCCAGAGAAGACAAATAGGTAGGCTTGAGAGCAGTTCTGTTATACAGGTGGGGGATTTTTAAGCTCCTCAGCCAGACACAGACCCACTGAGTAACCTATACCTACCTGAGTCCAAGCTTGCCTTGCTCCCATGGGTCTTGGGTTACAAAGGAGACTATGAAGCTTACACTGCCTGCTATACCATGAAAAATGAACTGTAAAAATACATTCGGGCATCTTACCTCCTTACCACATAAATCTACTGAAGTATGACAAGCAAACCTAGCAGCTATTGTCTCAGTGATTCTTTGGGGCTGTTATTATCTGGAATGAATGACGAATGAATGACTAGCAGTCATTCATTCCAAATAAATAAAAACTCATGTTCACCAAACATGAGTACATAGGGAATCTGGAGATAAATCATTTCTGCAACCTGGTGGTGGTGGCCATATGAAGTCTCTACACGCTATAGAAAAACTCTACACCCTAAATATGAGTGCATGAACGAACACATAAAATTTGAATAAATTTGTGGTTTAGTTACTTATACTATAGTAATGTCTTATTATACTTATCATACTTATACTATAATAATATCAATTTCCTGGTAATAATATCAATTTCCTGGCCTTGATAATACATTATATTTATGTAAGATATTGTTATTTGGACAAATTGATGTGAGGGTACATGGAAATTTTTCTTTCTTTTTTCCCCCGCAAATTCTTATGCATTAAGTATTTCAGAATTAAAAAAAAAAAAGGTTCGTTTAATTTACAATACTCTAGTTACTTATTTTTGAAGCCCTATGCTTAAAAATCAATACTTTGCAAGAGTAATAGAACAATTAGTTTTATAAATGAGAAGAAAAAGATAATGAATGAAAATTAGATCTGTAACTATAATACAATGATTTAAAAATAGTCTGTGGGTTAGAAGACAGATTCTAATGTAAAATCTCACACTTCTTTTCTTTGTATAATTTGATAGCATTCTAAAATTTGATTTGGTTTTGGACAATTTAGAAGGAGAATATATTCAAATATTTTACCTAAATATTTTGAAGTGTTTATGTGTAATTGAATCCATTTCTTTCCAAATAATTTATATGAAAGGATTACAGGTGATCTAGTTATTATGGATGCTTTCACTCACAATCAAAGTTTGCCCTAAAAATTCAAAATTGAAAGCTGATTTTATAAAAACATTCACTTTAACTATTAAATACATTAGTTTTTAAAAATGTCAATTATATATTGTGGACAGTCACATGATTAAAGTAACTAAAACGTCTTAAATCATTTTCATGAATGTAAGCCACCACACGTCGTTTGTTGGTGGTAGTGATGACAAAGTGACACGAGTTTCAAGGACTCGATCTTACTCTATATCCTGTGTGCAGACTTGCTCTACTGTCCTCCATTGGTCCTCTTTTTTAGCTCTGTAATTTCGTTATCATATTCAAGATTATGTCTACCAACTGTATGAGTTTGTATGATAACAATGATTCTTTGTTTCCATTTTCTTTTTTGACAAATAAGAGTGGAATGATCCTTAAATCTCTTCATATCATTGTTTCTGATTGACTCTAAATTATAAGTGATTTTCCTCTGACTGAGATTCTTGTATCTCTTGCAACAACAGATATTTCTTTTCAACTGTCAAAAATTGAGTACTCTGAAAATTCCGCAATCAATAACGTTAATTGACGGACTTCCACAGGCATGAAAAGCATCAAACTAAATGAGTTAGATTTCTTTTAAACTAAAACTTGTCATCTGAATTTGAAAATATTTATTAAGTCTCTTTGATAATACATATTTTCATACACATTTTATAATAGTATCATAAAAGATTCAAACACAATGCAGCATAACCAGGAGATAGATTGATCTATACCTGGCATATTTATATGTATATGAATATATAAGTTTATTTCAGGGACTTGACCTTCTCTAGCTTTGAGAGCTGGTCAAACAGTCTCGGCAAGTCTACTGTCTTTGCACTTGATGCAGTGCAGGCAAGAAGGGAGAGAAGTTGGATGTCAAGTGGAGAAGAGCATGAGTAAACTAAACTAGAACATGTAATCATGAACAAATGAGCTGCAGGGCAAACAGATGGACTGAAAACTACATCATCTGTCTCTTTCCAATGTAAAGATACGATTGTCCTTCAGAAGACAGGGCTTACACATGCACCTGCCGAGGTGTGGTAAAAAATGAAAGAAGGCTCATTGGAGACTTGTCCGGCTGCTGCTCTATACCAGTGAGGTGAACCAGTAGCTGAGCAAACAACCTGGGTGACTTACAGCAGTGCCTGGTGTCCCTGTACCTACATACCAAGCATAAAAGCAGTATGTTGCGTGACAATTGCTGTTCAACTACCGTGAAAAATGTCTCTTGTGGCTACCCTCAATGGAAGTCTACAAGAAAGGAATTTCTGAACAATGTGGTTCAGTGAGACAGATTGACCCATTACAAAGCCACGTGATAAATCAACTATTAAAATATAGAATAAAGACAGGATTCCTCAAATATTAATTAATTTGTAATATTTAAATAACTACTTATATATAAGAATTTTATTTAACAATGGAAATGAGTACTTATTTTTGCTAATTAAAACATCTATTATATCTGTGTTAGTATTTCCAGCATGTTAATTACTTGAATGGATCTTGAAATCTCAAGAGATTATTTTGATTATACTAATAAAAAGGATCATTGCAAATCTGAAAGCAAAAGAAATATGGTACAAATAGTGAAGAAGAATTTTCATCTTTCAGCAATATTTTCATTCTTCTCTACCATGATATGAACCATTGGAGATAATTTTCTGCTATGATAACACATCTTCCCATGCAATCTATCTGGTAGTAAATCACACCTTGCAAACAACATGTACTTTAAAGAGAGAGCGCTATTCTATGGCATGTTAAAATGAAATAAAGGATGCATCGTTATAAAAGTCTGGATCAAGTTAACAGTTCCATCAATATCAATTTTGCTCTTAAACACTGTTAAATAATCTGCATGTTATTGGTTGAATGGTTTTCTTTACGGAGAATAGTTTCACTATGTTTCCTAGACAGTTTCTTATTACTTTATACACAATTAGCCTAACACAACAGCTGTCTCTCACTCAAGAAGTGTTTCCTTTTTTCCAGGCCTGTCCCTGTTGTTTCTTATTAACCTTCTGGAAATTTACAATTAGTGCTAAATAACAATTTAGTGTTAAATTGGAGGTTTCAACCACTGTAATATGATAGGAAGCCAAAGTTAAAACTTACTTAATAAAAGGGAAGAAATAGGATCTCTTTTAGATGGCATGAACGTCAATATAGAAAATCTTAAATAAATAATCTACAGAAAGGTCACTAGAATTGATAAACAAATCATAGTGATATCAAATGTCATAATTTTCAGAAATTGAAACAGTTGGGTAAATAATTTGACAAATAGCATCTTTCTTCAAAGTTTGGGAATATTTAGGAGTCAGATGTCTATTCTTGGTAAATATTGATCAACAAGAATAGATCATGTACCACATAGTCTGCACTTATATACAGACAGTTCATATCTTAAACCTTTCGTTGAACTTAAGTCTCTCAGGATCATGTTTTAAACATATGTAAAACTTAACAAATCAAACCCAAAGAAATGAAAACCCAAATCTAGTAAAAAGTATTTGTTTTTATTTGCCAGTATGCTTCATTTAAAAAAGTACAGTTTCGTTAGCAGTACATTAATGAACTGAAAGAATGAAGTGACAAATTTTTGTCACGGATATTAATTTACATTTTACAAACATCCACCAAAACAATTAAAAATGAAATAAATATATTTACATTTTATATTTCTGGTATTTTCATTGCCTTTTAATATGTATAAAATATATAACATTTATAATATTTTATTTCCAAAAACAAATTCAAATGTGCAAATAAGTGGCATTATGGTTTTAAAGTACTAAGTAGTAAGAATAAACAATAAAGAACAATTTTAGAGATATGAATAAAGCAATTTCTTAAGGAGAAATTATGAGCACAGCAGTATCAATAGTAGCAAAATGTTTGTTATTAATATCTGAACATCTACACTTACCTTAAAAAGTTAAGCACAAGATTATTCTTGTGCTATTAAAGCTTCTCCACACTGCTGATTTCTAGCAGTAATTCTAAATTATTGTTAAGATTATTAATTTTTGTCAGTAACAAATCAAGCTTTTCTTAAATCCAGCATTCAACATAGACAAAGTTTATGATCAAGCTTCAGCCTTGTAAATGAGGAAAATGTTGATCAAAAAACTAATGCACCCAAAGGAAGATTTCTCTGCTTGCATGGCTAATATGGACTTGAAATTTATTTTCAAGTATTTGCTTTCTTTTCTTGCTGAATGACAGCTTTATGAGCAAAGGTTTCCAAAGTATAAGTTGGTACATGCCTGAAATATGGGCAAGAAATAATTACCTGATTATCCTCCCATTTTAAAAATGTTGGATAAGTGTTGGGGTATACATTACACTTATACTATTAGATTATTTTTAAATAAATACTTGTTGTAATATAACAAATTATAAATGTCCTTGCTGTAATATACTTCTGCTTAAATGAATTGTTATACTTGATCAGGCAAAAGACATTTTTATAGTAGTTAGCAGTTTTCAAATGACTTTGAACTTTATTCCCTGACCTAAATACCTACAATATTCCCCATTAAGCTTGTGTTATATACACTGTAATGAACTCTTTAATGACTAGACACACACACACACACACACACTTACACACAGAGACACACTCCCAAACACACAGACACGCTCACACATACCAAGGCACTGGAGGGGTTAACACATTAGCATTTTGCTGTTAAAATGTGCTCAATGTACAAACTAGGATTTGATGAATAAATCTCAAGCATGTAAACTTAAATTACATGAGGGATAGGAATTTACGTTTTTGTTCATTTCTAAGCTTTTTCATTCAAGTAATCCAAATTATAACAAATGACCATGACTAATCATCACATTGTAAAGAAAACATGAAACATTAATTGGTAAACTGATGAAAATGAGAATAGTATTTTGTTAATTTTTGGCTATTGTACTAATCATGTTAAATAAAAATCTCAGCTTTTATTTATCAATAGTATCAAAAATAATCATAATGGTATTTTCATAAGTTTTTAAGCTACATTTTACAATGTAATTTAAAGTATATTAAATGTATGTACACAAAACATATTCTTTTAATATATTTAATGGTCAGCATTTCATTATATTTATATACATACACACACATATATATGCATATACATATGTGGGTGTGTGTATTCACCGAAGAGATATATATTTATACATATCTCATTGTGCTCCTTTCCCTTCATAAACATGAGCACAGCCTAAATTTTCATGATATCACAAAAAGATAGTTAATAGGTTTTTTAAATTTTAAAATGGAACGTTTACAAAATTTCACATTTTTAAAAATCATTCTATTACAGGTAGGTAAACTATTGAAACTTTTTTCTTTTGCTTATGGATGATTAGATCACGTCATATTGCCTTCAGACCGTATTATCACATTGTGGGCACATTCATGTAACCCCAACGTGGGGCACATGGAGATTCAGCTCTGGAATTGAAATTCTATAGTGAATCACATACCACAGCTGAAAATTCTATGTCGGATATATCCCACTGCTTTTTCTCCGTAAGTTCAGAAATGGGCTATTACTGAAGCCTGCTTTTGGTGGGCTTCAATTTTACAATGATTGTGTGTTTGATCAATATAGTGTGCAATAATTCCAAAGTTCTATCCTAATTACAAATGTGTAATTAGTTTTATGGTCAAAATGCATTACATTAAAACTGTTTATTGTAATTTGCCACTGTTCTTTGGATAAGGTATGTTAGATTCGGCTTAACATTTTCCAAGGGACAAAGATAAACTTCCATATTTTCTTTTCAATTTG
>PVKP010009066.1:0-69946 GCA_004027715.1 Plecturocebus donacophilus
GGGGGGGGGGGGGGGGGGGGGGGGGGGGGGCGAGGCGGCTAAGTCAAATGCATGAAACATGCTGAGAGGACGTGGGGGCGCCTCCAGCAGGGCTCAGATGCCTTGAAAGCTTCCCCACCACGCTGGGAGGACAAGGGACATGGGGGGTGGCCAACCTGGGAAGGTGGTTGGAGTCCCGGCGCCAGCCCAGCCCCCACCCCGGTCACTTGCTCTGGCATCTGTTTTCCATGAAAAAGTGGGTCAAACTCTTTGAAAACTGTCAATAAGGCAGCATGGGGTGATGAAAAGATAGATTTGGGTAAGACTCTGGAGTCTCGGAGTCTTGGCTGAGAATCCAGGCTTTACCATTCCTTCTCTGTGCAAGCTGGGGTGAGTCCCTTATTCCTCCTTGAGCCTCAGTTTTCTCATCTGAGAAATGGAAGCCATTGCACATCTACCTGGCGCCCCCAATAACGCATATAAAGCCCCTGACCTAGGAAGTCGGACCTCATTTAAAGGACTCACTGTCCACATTATGATTCTCATCATAGTGGCCATTATTATGATAGATCTGATTTTCCTCTGCGGGCCCAGAGCTCACATCAGAAGAACAATCTTCCCCACTCCCGGCTGGCAAGAGGGGATGGGGGACCGGGCATCTGCTTGATTAGTACAGACAAGCTCATTAGCAGAGGCAGCACTCGGTTCTTCCTAGATAAAAGAAGGAAGAAAGCCAGGGGCAGGTGGTGAGTCTCTAGCCCAGGTTAATTAGGAAACGTAAAGGGATTTTCCTGTGGCTCTAATCGGCTTCCTTTGCAAGGAGCCCGTGCCCAGGCCAAGCCCCCTTTGGGCTCCCTGGCAAGGCCTGCAATGCGTGGAGAGCCATGCAACAGGCTGGACAATGGGATTGCAGGTCTCCTCGGGCCTGGGGTGGCCTTGCGAGGGGCCCATCTGTCCCCTCTCTGTGACTCCTTCCCCAGCTAAGAGGATGATCCTGGAGACGTGGTCAGGACTCTCTTCAAGTAAGACTGCCCCCAACACCTCTTTCCTGTTCACTGGTTCATAAGCATCTGTGGAGCTTAGCACCTACTGTGTGCCGGCCTCTGAAGGGGATGGTGAAGCAGAAATGAATGGACAACAGCGGGGGAGAGCCACAGCAGGAGTGACCCCAAGTGCTGGTGCCAAAGTGAACCACGTGTTTGACCAGGAAGCAGGTCAGTGAGGGCTGGGAGACTGTGGCCAAAGATAAAAAGTCATTTTCTGGCAGGAGTAAGGGGTATTCTGTGGCTTAATGGCAGTGTTTGGAGGGGGTTGTGAATCAGTCCAGTAAGTCCCCAAGCCAGCAATCACACAGTCCCAAGTGTGATGGCAGATGGCAGTTGCTTTCCCCCAACCCCACACTCAGGACTACCTGGTCATACCCCAAGAAAGCACCCTGCTTCTCCAGGGCAGAGCTGGGGCAGGGGCATACCCTTCCCCACTAAATTATGCTGATGATGGTTGAGCCTGACACTGAAGGCAGGGATCTGTTTTTGAGGGTGGCTTTTCCATTCCCCTGGCTGTGTGACTTTGGACAAGCCCCTAATCCTCTCTGAGCTCATACGTGGAGTAGGGATGAGAATTCCAGCCTGGCTCAGCCTGCCTTGTGGTTGGATGAGGATTTCTTTATGTTAACCAGGCCCCTGAGCCTGTATCTCTAAAGGGGGTATTTCTGGAGGAAATAAGCAGGAAAAAAGCCTCCCTGGATTTCTGAAGGCCTGGGGCAAATCTGAGAAGCTGGCTGCAGCAACTAGGAGACCCCAGGGCTGGGCAGAATTCTCCTCTCACTCCTACCCAGACCCTCGCCCCCAGCCTGCTGGCCTCATAGCCCGGGGCAGGACCATAAGAATTACACAGCCTACAATCTCCCCCTAGGTACAGATGGGGAACTGAGGCCAAGAATGGTCCTTCTCCTGGATCTGTAAGTGTGGGGAGGCCGACTCGCCTAAGAGGCAGCCTCGAGCTCCAGCCTAGCCGTGCAAGGCTTCCTCAGGTCCCGCCACCCCCTGCCCAGCAAGAGGCTGCCCCCAGCAAGGATTGCTCGCAGCCGGTCCCCACACCCCATCTCTGCGGCAGCTCGGCCCACGCGCCCGCCAGGCTACCGGCGAAGAGCAACATTGCCATCTCGTGGCTGCAGCTCGTACTGCAGGCCTGGAAGGCGCCGCAGAAGGAAGACAGGTCAGGGTTGAGGTGCGGGTGGGGTTGAGATGGAGGCGAATAGGCAGAGAGGTTTCCCCACCTGAGTCAACTGACAGCAGCAATAACAGACCCCTTTGCCCTTGAACGCCAACATGCAGGCAGCTGCTGCCGTGGTGACCACCAGTTGAAATTCTTTGCAAAGCCTGGGACTGTTCATTGTCCAGTGCACACACTGATGTTTCTGGCATCTTCCGGGAACTCAGAATTGACTTAGACTGCATTTGCACCACAGGTGAGTGGTAGGGGAAAGGGACCTCTCAAAAGAGGAAGCCAAGCTCACTTATACAGGTAATCAAGGATTTCCTAAGAATAAAGAATTTCAAGAAATCAGTTACTTGCACACCTGGACATACGGATGGGGCCGGTAGGGTTAGAGCTGAGCGCTGGTAGGTGAGGGAAGCCCCGGCGAGCCCATGAACACTCAGACCAGAAGGGATCTGAGTTCCCTTCCAGGTTCACCCCCAACAGGGAGGAGGCTGCAAGGGAGAAGTGGCTTCCTGGGGCGTTTGAGCAGAAAGCACTTTGAACAGCTCTGACCCCCGGCTTCCCAGGATAAAATGATTCCTGGACCCGCAGGGCTGGGAAGGGTGTGAGGTGGCAGCCAGGGGGGAAGGCACCATCCAGGTGGAATTTAGGAGCAAGCGTAAAGTGTGCTATAGCAGAACAAGACTAATAACATCATCATAATAATAAGTAAGTATGCAGCATTGAATACCTACTAGACACTGCGCGAAGCCATCTGCGTGTGTGTTGCCTTTTTATGGTGGTAAAATGCACGTAACATGAAATTTACCATTTTGATCATTTTAAAGTGTACAACTCAGTGATACTTAGTACCTTCACAGTGCTATGCAACCATCACCACTCTCTAGTTCCAGAATTGTTTCATCACCCAACCAGAAACCTGGTACCAGTCACTCTGCATTCTCCCCTCCCTCCATCCTTAGCACCCACCACACCACTTTCTGTCTCTGAATTTGACTACTCCACTAACTAGTTTAAGTGGACCATGCAGTGCATGATCTGTTGTGTCTGGCTTCTTTCACTGGGCATCTGTCCTCAATGACGGACACTACTGTGTCAATGTTCCATTCCTTTTTCTGGCTGACTAATATTCCATTGCATGGATAGAACACATTTGTGTATCCATTCATCCATTGATGAACGTTTGGGTTGTTTCTAGCCTAGAAACACTATTATAAATAGTGCTGCTATAAACATTCATGTATAATATTCTGTTAGAACACCTGTTTTCAATTCTTTGGGGCTTGCATCTTTTGATTCATTAAATCCCACAACCATTTTATGCTGAGAAAACTGAAGCACAGAGAGGTGAAGCAATTTTTCCATGGCCACACTGCCAGCCAGCAAATGGCAGAATCAGGTTTGACCCCAAGCAGTCCAACCACAGGGTCCATTAACCAAGATAGATGAGTTAGGCCAACCAACCCTTCTCCAGCCACCACGCCTCAGCACAACCCAAGACCCCAGGAACTAGATGCAGCCCTGTATCCCTTCCCAAGAGACTCCCTAGTTTTTGAGTGGCAGCATGCCCAGCCCTGGGGAAGGGGTCAGATCCTAACAGGTCTCAGCCAACCACATTCCCTCAAGCCAGGGACGGTTCTGGAAGAGGCATGGGGCCCAGAATGACCAATGAGATGTGAAGAGGAGTGGAGGAGGACCACTTTCCTTGATCAAACAAGAGAGACAAAGTTCCTTTTTGCCTCCACCTTCTTCCTTCTTGGCAACTTGAGTACAAGTGTGATGGGAAGGGCCCTGGCAGCCTCTGGTGACCATAAGGTGCCACGGTGTCCACTGGCAGCTACTGGTGGGAGCGTGGAAAGACAGAGCCTGGCAACATCCTGAAGCCAGTGTGTCACCCCAGAAGTGCAGACCCAATGCCAGGGGCATTCACTGAGCTGATATTCTGCATCAAGCTGATGAACTGCATTGCTTAAACACTGCTATTTGGATATCCGTTACTTGCAGCAAAAAGCAGCTTAATTGCGGTGTTTTAGGGTCCAGAGAGACAGAGAACTTCTAAGACCCAGCCCTTTGGGAGGTCAAGGTGGGTGGATCACCTGAGGTCAGGAGTGTGAGACCAGCCTAGCCAACATGGTGAAACCCCATCTCTACCAAAAATTTTAAAATGATTTAAAAAAAAGGATATACAAAGCTAAAGCTATGCACAGGGATTTATTAGGGGCATCAGCTCACTTGATTGTGGAGGTGGAGAAGTCCCATAAGAGGCCATCTGCAAGCGGGAGACCCAGGGAAGCCAGTGGTGGGGCTCAGTCCCAATCCGAAAGCCTCAGAACCAAGGAAGCCGATGGTGTAACTCTCAGTCCAAGCTGAAGGCCTGAGAGCCTGCAGGGTCGGACTGGTGTTAGCTCCAGAGTCCAAAAGCTGGAGAACCTGGAGTTTGATGTCCCAGGGCAGAAGAAGAAGGGCAACCCAGATGCAGAAGAGAGCCTGCCTCTACCTTCTCACTGCATCTGGCCCCTGCCAGTGGAGGATCTCCAGTCAGGTCACAGGCTCACACGCCAGTCCCCTCCAAAAACACCCGCACAGGCACACCTGGGACAGCCCAATCATCCTCCTCAAATACCAAACTACCTGGACTTCCCTTTCAGCAGAAGAGAGATGGCGCCAGTCCCTGCAGAAGCACTGAGAGTGACCAGTGCTTACGCAGCTATCCGGGCACCCCTAATCAGAAGCACTGAGAGTGACCAGTGCTTACGCAGCTAACCGGGCACCCCAAATCAGAAGCCCTGAGAGTGACCAGTGCTTACGCAGCTAACCGGGTACCCCTAATCAGAAGCCCTGAGAGTGACCAGTGCTTACGCAGCTAACCGGGCACCCCAAATCAGAAGCCCTGAGAGTGACCAGTGCTTACGCAGCTAACCGGGCACCCCTAATCAGAAGCCCTGAGAGTGACCAGTGCTTACGCAGCTGTCCGGGCACCCCTAATCAGAAGCACTGAGAGTGACCAGTGCTTACCCAGCTATCCGGGCACCCCTTAATCCAGGCAAGCTGACAGCCAAATCAGCCATCATGGTGGGTTCAGGAAAAGCCCCCAGCAAAATAGCCTGAGACTTTAAAGTCAAATGGCTAAAAAAAGACAAAAGTAGAAAATTCTATTTCTCTTAAACTGACTTTGTGAGAGTTAATTTTTTTTGTTGTTGTTCTCTGATGTGGCATAACTCAATATTTTTCAAATTCTTTGTTCCTGCCAGAAACTCAAAGATACAAATATTCAAAAAGCAAAACTGCCACCTTTAAAAGATAAACACTTCTAATATTTTAACGTATTTCTCCAGTCCCTTTCCTATGCATACCCCACTGGTTTTTTAATTAAAAATGAGTTCACATGATCTGTACTGTTTTAAATTGCCCTTCATATGTGATGATATATTATGAACATCTTTCCATGGCACTGACATGTTTCTCTATATGATCATTGCAGTGAGGTTGCACAGTCCTCTCATTGGATGTGCTATGATTTTTTTGTGTTGCCAAACATTTGAGGTCATTTACAATTTTTCACTGTTAAAAAGCAACAGTCATTCCTGCAGCATTATCCACGTGCGAGATTAGGACTTCGGGATGTATTCCTTAAAAGATGAACTGTCAAATGGAAACATACGCAGTTTAGACATTTCACATTAACTGGCTCTCTGAAAAGTTACGCTGATTCAAATTCCTGTGAGTGTACGGCGGTGCCATTTGCTAAAATCTTTATTCAAGGTCTACAAACTCAACCTGGCTTATTTGCTCATTTTAAATCTACACTCTCCATTTTATGCAACTATTAAAAGATTAAAACTTCAGGTATTCATTCTATATCAAGAATTGGTAAATATTAAGATAATTCAATAAAATTTGGAAAATCATTGAAATCACCACTAGTTGTAATTTTATCTTTATTTATTACCCTTTTTTTTTTTTTGAGACAGAGTCTCGCTCTGTCACCCAGGCTGTAGTGCAGTGGCGCAATCTCGGCTCACTGCAACCTCTGCCTCCTGACTCCAAGCGATTCTCCTGCCTCAGCCTCCCGAGTAGCTGGGACTACTCGTGGTAGCCCATGCCTGGCTAATTTTTGTATTTTTAGTAGAGACAGGGTTTCGTCACGTTGGCCAGGCTGGTCTCAAACTCCTGACCGCAGGTGATCCGCCCGCCTCAGCCTCCCAAAGTGCTGGGATTGCAGGTATGAGCCACCATGCCCAGCCTTATTACACAATTTTTTTTGAGACAGAGTCTCACTCTGTTGCCAGGTTGGAGTGCAATGGCAGCTCATTGCAACCTCCACCTCCCGGGTTCAAGTGATTCTCCTGCCTCAGCCTCCAGAGTAGCTGGGATTACAGGCACGTGCCACCATGCCCAGCTAATTTTTATATTTTTAGTAAAGATGGGGTTTCACCATGTTGCCCAGGATGGTCTCAATCTCCTGACCTCATGATCCGCCCACCTTGGCCTCCCGAAGTGCTGGGATTCCAGGCATGAGCCACCACGCCTAGCCTATTACACAGTTTTTAAGTCCACCACCCCTTGGTAAAGGCTGAAGAGCTGTCCAGGTATGAAGGATCATAATTATGCCACTGTTGGGGAAATGGGTGGCTTGTCACACCTGCATAGCTCTTTCTCTTGACCACATTTGCCTTTGCATGCTTTTAAATATCTTTTATTTCTCTTGCAAATCACTTTTATTCTTTAGTCCTTTAGGAGAGCTTCCTGTGGGAAATTTAGAGTGCATTTAGAACCACACCAGGATTAATGTTAATTAGCTTCTTAGGGTTGGCAAAGCACTATAGCTCCATGGAGGTACAGGAAGTGTCCCTTCAGCACAGCACAGGATGGAGTGGAACTACGGAAGTGTCCTGGAGAGCCAAGACTGGGGCTTGATGGGTGCGGTCCTGCGTGTCCTCTCAGGGGACCTGCCTTGGAGCTGTCTGGCTTGCCAATCACTACATTTAGCCTACAAAGGGCCAAGAGTTTTCCTCTTGTCTGGAGCCACAGGGCTCAGAATAGTGTTGTTTTTTTTTTTTTCTGAGACAGATTCTGGCTCTGTCGCCCAAGCTGGAGTGCAGTGGTGCAATCGCGGCTCACTGCAACCTCACCTCCCAGGTTCAAGTGATTCTCCTGCCTCAGCCTCCCAAGTAGCTGGGATTACAGGTGCATGCCACCACACCTGGCTAATTTTTGTATTTTTAGTAGAGACGAGGTTTCACCATGTTGCCCAGGCTGATCTGGAACTCCTGACCTCATGATCCACCCACCTCAGCCTCCCAAAGTGCTGGAATTACAGGCGTGAGCCACTGTGCCCAGCCCAGTGTTCTATTGTTATGATGACAAAAAAACCTAAGTCAAAAGGTATTTGTTGACTCACACACTCAAAGTGTCCATGGCTTCAGGCTTGGCTGGTTCCAGGGGCTCAATGAACTCAGGATTTAATCTCAGCAGAAAAGTGGCAGGGAGGGAATATTATTGGCCACAGTGAGGTCGCATGTCTATCCCTGGACCAATCACTGTGCCCAAGGGGATGGAATATGGTAATTGCCCAGGACTGAGTTACATGTGCAACCTTGGGGCTGGGAGGGAGGTCAGCCCCATCTGCATCACATAGCCTGACAGTGAGGGAGGGTGGCTCTCCCAAAATACAAGACCTACACTTTGACCCTACAGCTCAGTAAACCCCAATTCTGTTGTTGTTGGGTTTGTTTTTTAGTTTTGTTTTTAGGCAAGCTCTCGTTCTGTCGGGCAGGCTGGAGTGCAGTGGTGCGGTCTCAGCTCACTGCAACCTCCGCCTCCTGAATTCAAGCGATTCTCCTGCCTCAGCCTCCTGAGTAACTGAAACTACAGGTGCCCAAAACCACACCCAGCTCATTTTTGTATTTTTAGTAGAGACAGGGTTTTGCCATGTTGGCCAGGCTGGTCTCAAACTCCTAACCTCAAGTGATTCGCCTGCCTTGGCCTCCCAAAGTGTTGGGATTACAGGCATGAGCCACCGCACCAGCCTGGGGTTTTTCTTTTCTTTTTTTTTTTTTAAAAAAAAAAAGGTCTCACTCAGTCTCCCAGGCTGCAATGCAGCAACGCAATCATAGTTCGCTGCAGCCTCAACCTACTGGACTCAAGCGATCCTCCTGCCCGTGTCCCAGGTGGCTGGAATGATGGGCGTGCAGCTCCACGCCCAGCTGCTGAATTCTCCTCCAGCGTGTTGGAGTCTCGTCGTTCTGCGTCCCTGGCTGAGAGGAGGAAACCTCACCTTTTATCCATGCAGGTGTCTGGCTGTGAGTGTTCTCTAACACCTAATAAAATGATTACGGTCATTTTGTCCTACTGTTTATTAAGACCTTCCAAGGTGACAAACCCGTTAGCCATCCCAGTAACACTGAAGGACGTATTTTATCCCCGTTTTGCAGTTGAGAAAACTGAGCCTCTAGGGCTTAATCAGTTTGCCCCAGAGTCGGGATGTGAACTGAGACCTAGCTGTCCCCAGGGCCCTCTCTGAGCCACCACAGGGCTCTCCCTCCATCTCTTGAGAAAGTGATTCCAGATGCCAAGACCCAGAGCCACCTACAGAGGGACAGAAACTGTCACTGGGTCACAGCCACCCTTCAGGAGCTGTATCCGTGGTGTGGCCACACCATTGTTCACCACTGAGTGTTATGTAACTTCCTCGATCCACGTTGAACACAAACAAGGAATAACGACCAGGCTATCAGAGCTGATGATGGAGCCTCAGGAACAGAATCTGATTGGCTGGGAAAGCCAGGCTCTGCTGAAAACACTGGGTTCCCTGCCATGAAAATTCTTGTGCATTAAAGACACCAAGGTGCTGAGCCCTGCATCAGCCTCCAAGCAGACCTCACAGCTGTTCTGGGACAAGGGAAGCCACTGCATTTATTAAACACAACTGTTGAAGTTCCCCTTGGTACAGCATCCTAGGAACCATCTATATTTCATTGTGATCATCTCCTTGACATTTATAAATGCATTAACGTGTAATGAACTAACCTGAAATGGAAGTCTTTTATTAACTGCATGAAACAGAGAGTGTATATTAAAGACGAATAAATAAAACAAAGAAGATTGAGTTTGTAGACCTCAAATAAACTGGCCACAGAAAAAGCCTATCTCCATGTGACTCCTTGGGATTTGAGGACTGGGCCGGTAGCTAAGATGGCTCTCCGAGGGACCAATGGCTTCCCTCATCACGGAGGAGGTCATGCAGGCAGGGGTGAGGGCTCCCACCAAGATTGCGGACGGTGTTAGGTGTGATGCCTTTTGCTGATTTCTGCTGCCGATTTCAGAAACACGAGTGAGTCTCTGAGCTGGACATGCTTGTGTTGCCTGAATTCCCAAGGCACGTTGAGATGCTCTGGACACTCAAGGACACGCAGGCCCCTGGACTCAGCAGCATGTGACATCTCCCAGAGGTCAGCTCCTGCCTCTGCCAGCCATCACCATCGTCTCAGGGTCTCCCTAGCATCCACCGTCAGCAGGTTCCTGGGCTGAATGGAAAGGCACACAGAGCTTTCCTCCACCCCAGTGTCTTCCTTTCATGGCCATTGCAAAGGAAGAACATCGGAGTCACATGACACATGACTTCTTTCCTTTCTAGTCACAAATCCTGAGAGAACTCAGACGAGAGTGATGTAATTGAGGCAGGAGATAGAAACTCCAGGCTGAGCAGCCCTGGAGTGCAGAAAATAGCCAGGGTTGTTCTAAGAACCTTGAGTTCACAGACAGAAGGGATGACAAGGAGGGGGAGTTGCTGGGCAGAGGCTCAGGAGCAGTGGGAGGGAAATGGAGAGACACTACCATCTAGTTCTACTGAAGGGTTAGAGAACACTGTATCTGTCAGCTATGGCCACAGTGATGCTGTGTAACAAACCACCAGGAACTTGAGTGGCTTCCACAATGATTCATTCTTGCTCACACATCTGCAGTTTGGCTGAGGATCCATTGACCCAGGCGGGGCTCCGCTGGGCTTTTCTGAGGACTGTGGGTTGGTTCCAGTGTCCAGACGTTTCTCCTTCTCTTTGGAGCAGCAGATGAGCCCTGGCGGGGTTGTCTCAAGGCAATGATGGAAACACAATAGGGGAAGCCCAACCGTACAAGCAGATTTCAGGGGTGTGCGTGCGTCATGCCTGCTGTGTCCCATTGGCCAAAGCATGTCACATGCGCAAGTGCAAAGCCACGGAGGTGAAGAAGGACATTCTGCACTTATTAGGAAAACAGCAACATCACATGGCAAAGAGTGTGCATACTGAGAGTTGAAGAATTGGGAAGGACCGCACAGTCTGCCACAAACATGTCCATACCATCCCTTGCACATCACCACCAAGGCTGCGGCAGCTAGGATTTGGTTTAGCTATCAGTAACAAAACAAAATGGCTTAAACAAGATACAACTTTGTTTATCTCAAATTCTTTAAGTCCAGAGGTGGCCAGTATAAAGCAGGTATAGTGCTGCTTGGTGTCAAGAACCCAGATTCCTTCTATTTTGTTTCCTTGTTATGACTGGCCTCCAGTTCCCAAGTCACTTTATAGTCCAAAGTGGCTGCTGAGCTCCAGCCATCACATTCAAATTCCAGCAATCAGGAAAGCAAGTAGAGAAGGACATGGTTTCTCCATTTAAAAATACTTCCTGGGAGGGTGACACACACACACACTTTCATTTCCATCCCATTGGTCGGAACTTAGAGCACAGTTGCATTAAGCAGCAAGGACGGCTAAGAGATGCACCTCTTTATTCTGGGTGGCCAGTTAGAATTAGTTTTCTGTTCGTTTGCAAAAAAGAGAAGGGAGATTGAGAGAAAACAACATTCTTTGTCCCAAAGACCAGTAGGAAGGACTGTCCCCACCCAAACCCACCTCTTGGCCACTGCATTCACAAAAACACTTTGGTTTGCAAGCAAAAGAAGCCCCCCAAAGGGAGGCTGTGCAAAGACAGGAATTTATTACACGAGTCCAGGGCTGCTTCACCAAACCCAAGGGCATGGGCACAGCTGGGTCTCAGGAGCGAGCTGGAAGCCAGGACTGGCTTTGCAGGAAGCACAGAAAGTCCCTGCTCTCTGCTTCTCCAACGCCAGCTCGTCTTCCCGCTGGATGCAGATGGGCATTGTCTATGTCTCCATCCACGTGGCAAAGCAAAAGGCCAGAGTTAGCCACCCTGTGGTCAAGAGAAGGCTGAGGCTGCCATCTCTCGGTCCTGGGGAGGCCACCAGAGGGGACGTTCATTCCTGGCTGGCCAGTAGCATCCTCCTTGTCTCTGTATCAGAGCCAGTTCCCTTTGGAGAATCACCTCCCTCAGGACTCCCTGCACGCTCCTAGCCAGCGGTGGGCGTGAGCCAGGTCAGACCCATCAGACCGTCCCTTTCAAACACATTCCTGCAGGAATGGGGCAGAAGGAGCAAGCTTGCCTGGACCACCCACTTCTCGCCTGGTTCTCGTCTCCTGCTGACTGTGGGCTTCCCCGTAGCTTGCCACTGTTATCCACAGTCTGGTTTCTGTCACTTGCAACCAAATCATCCTGTCTGGCAAGATTACTCCAGCCTCCCTGGGCCAGGTATGCTACGGACAGGGTCACTGCTCCAGCAGTTTCTGTGGTGACCACAAGAAGTGGGCAGACAAGTCAACAGATGTCACACAGATGTCCCTCTCCATGTCCTTTGATATTGCCTCTTGGGAAGCCCTGGGGTGAAGGGGAAACAGCACAGGCTCCCACATCAGAAACTATCATAGTTCAAATCCCAGCTCTGCCACTCACTGTGTGATCTCAGGCAGGCAGCTCAGCCTCTCTGAGCCTCAGTTTTAACATTTATACAATGGGGTTGGTGATGGCTGTTACACCTTGAGTTGGGCTGAGGCTTGGAATATGTCCATAGGCAACATGCTTGGCACATACTAGGTGTTCAGTGAGCAGTAGCCATTGTTTACTTACTGGATTTTACGAGGGGGGCAAGGGATACACACATTGGAATTTGCTTTGGGCCTTACCCTTCCCCCACTCCCACTGCACTCCATCCTCTGAGGCATGGGTCAGCAAAGTTTTCTGTAAAGGGCAAGATAATAGGAAATAGTTTAGGCTTTGCAAACCATACAACATCTCTGTTGTAGATTCTTCTCTTTTTTCCATTTAAAAATCCAAAAACCATTCTTAGCTCAAGGGCCTTTACAGAAACTGGGGATGGGCTGGACTTGGCCCTTGAACTGGAGTCTGCTGGCCCCTACCTAAGAAACAGCTCTGCTCATCCCAAAACCACGCCTCCAAGCAAGTCCATGAGCGCTCCCCAGACATCATGGGGCAGCACGGAGAACAGAGAACCCCGGGGGATCCAGCAGTCACCCCCGGGGGCATGGGTTTGCCATCAGTCACCCCCAGGCATCTCAGGTGTACCCATTCCTTCTTCAGAACCACGCAAGGGGACTCTCAGAACACAACTAAAAATAACTCCTTGGTGAAGTCCCTACCCTGTGCAGGGCACTGCCCATGAATGATTTCACCAAATAAAGGTATGCTGGATCTATCCCCATTCTGCAAATGAGGAAGATGAGGCCCAGAGAGGTTAAGTAACTGGACTAAGGTCACACAGCTAACAAGTGGCAGAACCAAGATTTGAACTCCAATCAGTCTTTCTACTCCCAACCTCGGTTCCCCCATCTCTGTGGTTCACAGGACAAACTCACCTTCCACCCCTAGATGTGGATGCTCTGAGCCTGACACTGGCCACAGGCTGACCCTGAGGTCAGGACTGCTTGGCCACTGCCATCAGTGAGTGCCCACCAGCCCCCAGGACCCACTTGGACTGGGCCAGGAGCCCTCTCTCCCTATTGAAGCAAGGCCTAATTTTCAGAGCTCTTCAGGAGAGCTCATGCAGCTAAAAGGAGAGGCTGTAAACACTAAATATAACCGCTTGAAGCGGCGCTGACAGTTCCTTGCAGAACGGAGGCCCTGATTATATAACGAAGCTGCCTGGGGAAGGGAGACTTGTGCCTGCTCAGGTTTTTCCAAAAACAAAAAAGACAAATCAGATAAAGAAAGTTAAAACTGTGTTCCTTAAACCTCCTTCATTCATTCCCTGGACGGAAATGATAGTGCACTATCACAGGCACTGGGGACGTGACAGCGAATCTCACAGACAAAATTCCCTGCACTTGTGAAGCCGCCAGCCTGGTGCCGGGAGACAGACCATAACCAAATGAATACGTGCACTGCAGAGCAGGGTAGGTGAAAACAACTGAAAGTCAGACAGGCAAAGAAAGTATTTTTAGAGTGGAAGGGGACAGGGTTAAGTAGGGGAGGGAATCTGAAAAGATGACACTTGAGCAGATAGAGAGAGTGAGAGAAGGAGCCACACAGAGGTCTACAGGGAGAGGCTTTCGGGCAGGGGGAGCAGAACGTGCACAAGCGCTGAGGTGGGACCATGCACCCAACACAGAGGCACAAGCAGAGACCCATGGCCAGAGGAAGAGCACGCCCAGCAGCCGGGAAACCAGAGCAGTAGCCACCAACAAGCAGGTGTGATCGGGCCGCTGGGGGCGTGGAAATGGCTCTCATGGGGAAGAATGAGCATTGATTCACTCCGACGTCCTTTGATAGGCAGAGTTCTAGGACGGCCCCTAAGATTGCTGCCCTGCCTAATCCCCAGGAGGCCGTGAAGATGATGGATTTTACACCTGTAATTAGGTTGTTACAGGGTACACTTGACCCTGAGAAAGGGAGATTAGCCTGGGTGACCCCTTAAAAGAGGCTGGACTCTTCCTGCAATCAGGGATTGGAGGCGTGAGAGATTCGAGGTGAGGGAGATTCTCCGCTGCTGGCTTTGAAGATGGAACAGCCAATGAGAAGACACGTGGGGGCCTCCAGGGGCTTCCTTGCAGACAGCCAGCAAGGAAACGGGGACCCCAGTACAACCACCACAGAAATTCAATGCCCACACGACACCAACCTTGAGCACGAGCTTGGCAGAGGGTCCCGGGCTCCAGATGAGGACACGGCCCAGCCGACCCCTTGATAACAGCCTGGAGAGACCCTGAGCAGAGAACCCTGCCAGTGCTGTGCCTGGATGCCCCATCTACAGAACTGCGAATGAGTAAGGGGCGTTTGTTTTCAGCTGCTAAGTTTGGAGTAACCTGCTGCACAGCGACAGAAAACAAACACATATTCATTAAATATCTTTGGGCACCCACTACACGCCAGGCCCTGTTAGGTGCTGGAGACATAGACATGGGCAAGACAGACAAGACTCCTGTCCACACGGAGCTTACATTCAAACTGGGAAAGTGGACAGTGGGCAAGAAGCCCACAATGGACACAACAACTCACAAGACGCTGCGAGGGGAGGTGACGGCAGGACAATGGGCTAATGGGCTAAGTTTCTTTTTCTTTCTAGGGTCTGGCACCCAGGCTGAAGTGCGGTGGCCTGATCACAGCTCCCTGCAGCCTTCAACTCCAGGCTCAAATGATCCTTCCACCTCTAACTCCCAAGTAGCTGGGACTACAGGTACACGTCACCACTCCCCACTAATTTTTTTTATTTTTTGTAGAGGTGGGGTTTTGCCATCTTGCCCGGGCTGGTCTGGAACTTCTGGGCTCAAGTGATCTGCCTGCCTCAGTCTCCCAAAGTGCTGGGATTACAGGTATGAGCCACCACACCTGGCCAATGGGTTTTCAATGGCCCATGCCAACAAACCGGCCCCCAGCAGACAGAATCTTTAGCCCGATCGCCTCGCCAAAGCACTATGCAATTTGGTCCACCCATCTCCAACCTCCTCTCCTGTTGTTCTGTCCTCTCTCCTTGCGCTGGAGCCTCCTGGACATCCTTCTCTTCCCCAAACACGCCATGTTGTTCCTACGTCAGGGCCTTCACAGCTGCTGTTGCTTTTGCCTAGAACACCCTTCCTCCAGATCACCGCACGGCTAGCTTCCTCTCATCTTTAAAGCTTCTCCTGAAATTCCCTTCTTCTGAGACCTTTGCTGACCTCTGCATCTGAAGAAGCCCTCCCACCCACTAATCTATTGACCTACCACGTTTTATCGTCTTTATGGCATGTGTCATTCTTGTAAGTCATTTGTTAATTCGCTTGTCGATGGCTTACTTCCTCCCCTGGAATACAGGCTCCACTTCTGCAGAAACGGTCCTTTCATCACTGTTTCCCTGAGACTAGAACAGTTCCTGGCCCGGCACAGACACTCAGGAAATATCTGTTGACTGAATGACGGGAAAATTCCTTTGATCAGCCAGTGCTTGTTTTCATTTCTTCCACGGGGAATAAAAAAAGCACTGAAAAAAGGAATAATTCATAGGAAAACGAAAATCCTAAGCAATAGTGAGACAGCCATTTGCATAATGACAAGCATCTGATTCGTAATAGAATCCCACCTCAGAAGTGAAATGGCCGCTATTCAGATGCAGTCAGGCCCCATGAAAGGGCTCAGATACACAGGAGGGGCAGCTACGAGGGCAGGGGTCCAAATCCTCCAGCGGCTGCTGCTCCCCGTCCCAGCAGTCTCAGCTGCTGCCATCTAGAACTTGCCAGCTAGTCCCAACACTGTCAGCTGTCTAACCCAACACCCGTTCCCAACTTCCTTCTTTGTCCCTTGCCTCCTCGCTCTAGAAGGGGTGGGAAAGCTAAATACCCCTTTCCCTGGACCCTCCTGCATGCCTACTTCTGTCCAGTGAGATGAAATAAAAGGGTCTGGAGATCATCTGGTAATACCTTCGCCTACCTAAGAAATAGAACTGAGGTGCCTGACCAGGCCCTATTCCTTTTTCCTGCTTAAATGTAGCCTTGATGGCTGGAGTCACAACAATCATTTTGTGATCATGAAGAGAAGGCCAAGGGAATCACAGAGATTTTTGGTCCTTATGTCACTAAGCAGCTTTATCATTACCCATAAATAACCACCTCTAGAATTCTTGGTATATGAGAAAAATAAATCCCAACGAGGCCACAATGGTGGCGTTTCCTGGTGTTTGCAAGCAAAAACATTTCTTGCTAATATGCCGACTATATGGGTACAAACAGCTTCACTTAAGTGAATGAAACTGTCTTTTGCCCAAAGCAATTGCATACCCATTATCTAACCTCATCATGGCAACATCCCTGGGAGTTTGCATGAGCAGACTTTAGATCCTCCATGTGTTAGGCAAAAACACCCATGATTGAGAGAGGTTAAGTGACACCCCATCATCACACTGCCATACGATGAACCTTGAAACTCAGAACTGAAACCTGAGCCAGGCACAGGTGCTCATGCCTGCTATCCTGGCACTTTGGGAGACCAAGATGGGAGGATAACTTAAGCCCAGGAGTTCAACACCAGTCTGGACAATATAGTGAGACCCCATCGTTACAAAAATACATATATATATTAGCTTGGCATGGTGGTGCACACCTGTGGTCCCAGCTACTTATGAGGCTGAAGCAGAAGGATCCCTTGAGCCCAAGAGGTCAAGGCTGCAATGAGCTATAATCATGCCACTGCACCCCAGCCTGCATGACAGAACAAGACTTCATCTCAGTAAACAAATAAATACTAAAACCTGGACTTCCAAATTTCCAGTCCAACTTATGGAGAGACAAGAACCCATAATATAAAACAAGATCCCTCAGGCAGCTCTAATAAACCTAAAAACTTTCATTGTAAATTTCTGCTTTAGCCTAAGAGAAAGCGGTCATAACCCACTTAGAAACCCAGGACCCAAGTGTTCCAGTCGCAAAGTAGTGTTGTGGTCAGTGTAACACTGTCCATCAATCAAAAGGGAACTCCCGCATAACTTACGGTCCTTATTTGCTTTTCTTGAATACAATAAAGACAATACATGATTCACAGAAATATTTCTTAAAATTCTCTCCTCCCTGATCCATGTCCTTTACACTCCACACCGCCTCTCATTTCTCCAAACTCTCCCCAAATCTCTCCTCCCAGCCTCTTGTGTCCTTCCTCCTGTTCCACTTGTCGACTTACTGTCACTCGGCTCCAAAGCCACCCTTCTTTGCCGTGTTTGGCAATCCTGGAGCTGGGCCCTGGAAACCTTTGTCCTTTGCCAGCTGGCAGAATGTTCAGCTTTGTCTGTAGAAGGCATGGGTTACCTGTGCAGCTATACGGCAGGAGAGCCCGTCCACTCTGGGTTCCAGTCCTCCTCTCCTACTGCAAGCAGCTCTTCTACTAGCAGCTCTCAGCCAGCCCAGCTTCAGGGACCCTGTCAGGCCATGCTTTCCTCACTTGGTGGCCATTTCCACAGTAGCCTTGAGGGACCCTCAGCTACACTCTCTACACAGTGGCTACTTCCGCTTGAGCTTCACCCATCCCCTCGGGTCATGTTCACCACACCCAGCAAGCAGCTTCGACCAACCAGCTTTGACCAACCAGCTTTGACTCTGCCCTTGAACCATGTTGCCCTTGAACCATGAACCATGTTGGCTCTCCCCACCATGTTGGGCATTTCTTAGAGAACAAGCTGTGGCCACTCACATGCTCTGGCAATGGCAGATGGTACATATGGACCAGCTGCAGGCTTCGTCGTTAGACAATGTCCTCATCCAGCGAACTGTATGTTCTTGCAGTAGCTACATTCTCTTGGAAGAAGACTGGTTCTTAGTCTTGGGGACTAGAATAGTTCTAGGTCCACAGCTCTTCACTCTCCCTTTCCCCTCAGTCTAGAGGTAGCAGTAACTTTTTTTTTTTAAGAAACTGATGTTTATTTTCCATCAACCTTATTTCCATGTTGCTTAGGAGCCTGTGCAAGAACAGCTAAGACCATTCAGTGGTTGCTGCTACCCATTCAGTGGCCTGAGCAGTGGGAGCTGCAGACCAGGCTTCCATGGCAGGCTGATGCTCCAGTCTTCAGGAGGGACCTGCAGAACAGGCACAGAGGCACCTGCATGCCTTCAGACCAGTCTGCAACCTCAGGCTGAGTAGCAGAGAACGCAGGAGCTGGAGCTGTCCATTCACCCTGAAATTCCTCCTTGGCTACAGCGTTTTCAGCAGCAGGCTGCTCTTCTTTTTCATCTCTTCAGAATCTCTGTAGAGATGAGGCATGACCTCCACGAGTGTTCACGGGAAATGGTGCCATGCATACGCAGAACTTCCCAAGCCAGCATCCACCACACCAAACCTACTGAGTGAGCTCCCTTGTTGCATGGGATGGCAATATCCACATAGCGCAGAGGAGAATCTGTGTGACACAGAGCGATGGTAGATAGGTTAACATAAGATGCCTCCATGAGAGGCTGGTGGTCAGCCCTGGGGTCAGTAACCACAAGAAGCCAGGGCTCCTAGAAGGCTGCCTGGATCTGGTTAGTGAAGGTTCCAGCAGTGAAGTGGCAGCAATTGGAGTGGCTGCAGTGGCAGCAGCAAGCTTCAGCACGGCCCTCTGGCCAGTATTCCTGGAGGATATGACACTGACATCAGCGGGGTTTTCAATGGTAACAATGGCATGAGCTGCCAGCAGAAGCTTCTCCCAGGTCCTCTCCAGGTTTATGATGCAGACGCCATCACTTTTCCTTTTACAGATGTGCTGTTCCATCTGGAAGTCAAGGTCGGTGCCAAGTGGGTTCCTGCTGCAAGGAACTTAAGGACATTTGCAGGAAATCAAGGGCTCCGGACATTGTGAAAGTTTCCCTTTAAGTTATGATGCGAATCCAGAACAACACTGTATGGACCCTTCCATGGGTAGCACAGAAAGGCGGTAGTAACCTTTTTATACCTGATACTTCTAGACCCCTTAGAGTCTTCTTTGACCCCATTAGTAAGTTAAGCACATCTTACTAGTTAATCATTCTTTTTTGTCGTCTTTTTTTTTTGAGACAGAGTCTCTGTCGTGCAGACTGGAGTGCAATGGCGCAATCTCAGCTCGCTGCAACCTCCGCCTCCCAAGTTCAAGGGATTCTCCTGTCTCAGCCTCCCCAGTAGCTGGGACTGCAGATGGGTGCCACTATCCCCAGCTAATTTTTGTATTTTTAGTAGAGATGAAGTTTCACCATGCTGGCCAGGCTGGTCTCAAACTCCCAACCTCAGGTTATTCACCTGCCTTGGCCTCCCAAAGTCCTGGGATTACAGGTGTGAGACTGCACCCAGCCCTGTGGTCTTTTTTTTTTTTTTTTTTTTGGACAGGGTCTTGCTCTGTCACCCAGGCTGGAGTGCTGGAGTGCAGTGGTGCTGTTATAGCTCACTGCATCCTCAGTCTCCTATGCTCAAGTGATCTTCCCACCGCAGTCTCTCAAGTATCTGGGATTACAGGCATACACCACCATGTCCAACTATTTTTTTAATTTTTGTAGAGACCTAGGCTGGTCTCAAACTCCTGGCTTCAAGTGATCCTCCCACCTTGGCCTCCCAAAGTGCTAGGATTACATGTGTAAGCCACCATGCCCAGCAATAATTCTATATATTGGATTTTCCCAGTTCAAAGTACCAATGTGGTATCAGTCAGGGTCTTTTGATAGGCCCCTGACTGATACAGAACTAGTTAAGAAAGTAGTGGTTCTAGATACAGACAGACTTCCAGAAGTGAGATTTGGAGGCTCGGTCATGCCTTTGGAGTTGAGTGCCATACAGGGATTTTGACCATGTGAAATGGGAGAGCAGTGACCCGTGGCATACAGTGCCATCACAGTGAATCAGTCACCCTATCACCTGTGGTTGGTTCTGACAACGTGCTGACCAAAGCACATGCCTCGGGAAGGTAGGTGGCTGAGGCACTTGACATGAAGGCCGTGATGACGGCCTCAAGGGCTGTAGTGTGGGATGGATGCTCCTGTGTGCACTGGAGCACTTACAGGAAAATAAAATGGAATCTCAGGTCCCTTGCCTCATATCAAAGCACAGTCCTAGAGCCAAAGAGCTTCCATGATGCCCTTAATGAAAATTCTTATGTATTATAGCCTGGCTTATTTACATTAGCCAGGGCTAATGCTTCTGAAAATCAGAAACATAATTGAATTGTGTGGGTTATAGAATAACACCAGGAGTACAGAATTACTCACAGCCTCACCATGTTTCTCATATGAAAGGTAGGACATTAAAAAGCATGCTGAAGCTTAGAATGGGGACATCTGGTGGGACTCAGATAAAACTGAGAATCTTGAATCCACAAGTCACTCTGAGTCTCTTATGCCAAAGGAAGGAGCTTGCTCTCTTGTGTCCAAGGAGACTAGCTGTCCTTTCTTGAAAACTGTATGACAATCTCGCATGAGGAGATAGCCATTCTCCTTCAGACCCACCACAGCTACTACCTGTTGGCACCAGATTCATAACTAGGATCTTAGTTTTTTGTTTTTTGTTGTTTTTTTTTTTTGAGACAGTCTTATTCTGTCACCCAGGCTGGAGTGCTGGTCTCAGCCCACTGCAACCTCCCGAGTTCAAACGACTCTTCTGCCTCATCCTCCCAAGTAGCTAGGACTACAGGTGTGTGCCACCACGCCTGGCTCAATTTTGTATTTTTAGTAGAGAAAGGGTTTCACCATCTTGGCCAGGCTGGTCTCAAACTCCTGACCTCATGATCTGCCCACTTTGACCTCCCAAAGTGTTGACATGACAGGTGTGAGCCACCATGCCTGGCTGGATCTTAGATTTTTTTAGTACTCACTATGGCCTAGAATGAGATAGCTTTTACACCAAGAGAACTGCAAGATTTTGCCAATGTATATTGGCAAAAACATAAGGAGTGTGTGAGGGTGTCAGACCATGGCAGGCAGAAGAACATGACTCTACAGTAGACTGAACTCACTGACCTCGGTGCACTAAGATTTTTGGATATTATGTGTTAGCTTGCTTAACTGGAGGTGGCTCTCAAAGCGTATTTGGTTGGTGGCTGGAACTAGGACCCCATGGTGGCCTAAGTTTAGTGAGCAGAGATGCCAGAGCTGCCCTGGCATGCTATGGAGACAGGAATCCAAAGGCCTGGGGAGACTGGAATGTTGAAAGGATTTGCCATGGCAAGCTGCACACCCGCCCACAGCTACATCCCCCAGGAGAACCCCAAAAATGCTTTCTTTACTAAGGTGTTGAGAAATACATTCATAGGGGGAACACCTGCATCCTTAGACAGTCCGCGGTTTTCTCCTTTGTAGACCAGGTCTGATGAGTTGGGGGTGAGGCCACCACTGATATGAGCCCCCAACAGCAGGAGCCAAGAGGCAGTGCCCGACCTCCAGGTGCAGCACGAACATACCACCACAAAGGACTGCAGGACAGACTAACCGTCCCAGGTCCCTGGGACTGAAATAGACGAGAAGCCTGCTGGAGTATTGCTTAGGAATACTCCATTCTACACCCAACCAAGAGAGTGGAGCAATTCTACACTACATTCTACAACCAAGAGAGTGAAGCAATGGGTTCAGGCCCACAGAATTAACTTCAAGGAGAAGGAAAAGAATCAGAGGCACAGATGGCAGCCCCAGAGAAAGCAGCGAAGAGACGGCAGGTGTGTCGGCTGTCCGGTTCCCACAGGTCACGATGTGTGTCCTGCACTGGGCCCTATGGGAGACCCCGATATCCTCACGAGGCTGGGTAGTATTGTGTGGGCTTTGTATTCTTTCCCTCTGTCCAGCAGATAATAGATCTGTGATTATTGGCTCAGGGCAGGGATGTGGCTTTCATGAAAGCACATACAAAAGTCTTTTGGTTTCATCGTTTTGTTTTTCAAAGATCCTTGCTCTTAGGTTCTGGAGTCACCAAGTGAAATGTCCATGGGAATCAAGCTAAGTACCGTATGTGAGTGAAACGAGGAGGGCGTAGGGCAATAGGGAGTGGGCTAGATGCGGGGAACCAGAGAGTGCACGCTCTGCTTCAAAATGTTCCAATTTAAATTTTCTTAAAAAACGCTAGAGAACAGGTATAGGACTCCAGATTGACTGGGATTTTTTAGAAACCATAGAGGAATCAGGGCTCAAAATAGAAATAAATCTGAGTGGTAGAAAAAGGAACAGGAATTGCCATAGCAGACACCTGTCTTGTATGTCCCCCTCCGTACATTTGGAGAATTCCCCACTGTCTGAGTCTTCATGAGAAACAGCAGCTGCCTCACACAATAAATGCCAAATCATTTTAAAGTAATAATAGTAAGCTGGGCACGGTGGGTCACGCCTGTAATCCCAACTTCGGGAGGCTAAGGCAGGTGGATCACGAGGTCAAGAGATCAAGATCATCCTGGCCAACATGATGAAAGCCCGTCTCTACTAAAAATACAAAAATTAGCTGGGCATGGTGGCGGGCACCAGTAATCCCAGCTACTCGGGAGGCTGAGACAGGAGAATCACTTGAAACAGGAGGCAGAGGTTGCAGTGAGCCGAGATCACGCCACTGCACTCCAGCCTGGAGACAGAGCGAGACTCCATCTAAAAAATAATAATAATAATAATGGTCGTATCTAAAACTTAAAATGTTACTCAGTCACCTCTTCTACATGCTTCACATATGTTCTGTCATTTAGTTCACACAACCCCCTCCCCCCACGGAGGCAGCCATGACTACACTATCCCCATTCTGTAGATGAGCAAGCCGAGGCAAGCACGGTGTCCAAGCTCACACAGATACGCAGAGCCAGGATTCAAACCCAGTCTGGCTCCGGTGTCCACACACTTCACGCCTTGCCACCCTTTCAGTGAGGGTATCCACTTGTGATAGGGCTTGGCCAACCAGACTTGGAATTGGAGCGACTGATCTGAAGAAGCAGAGACAGGGAGAAGCGATTCTGGTGGCAGCAACACTGTCCAGTACCCACAGGCAGCAGGGCAGTAAGGATCAGCTCCAATGTTCTCTGGCTCTGACACCCTCTGCCCGGTAGCAGTGGTACCGACAGCCTCGTCAGGCTGATTCCGCTGCAGGCTTCCCTTCATCTGCACGTCCTCTTTGGAGTCTAATTTTGCAGTTTCTCAACAACTCTGTGAGCTCTCCAGGTGTAGTTTCAATACATTCCTTTTCCACTTGAGTCAGCTAGAGTCCATCTCTGTTATTCGCACCCAGGTATCCCAACTGATAGGTCCCCTTGGACGCACAGCTGAGTCTGTGAATTCGGATCTGTGGCTACAGCACTTACAATAAGCTGCCTTGTGACTCGAGCTTCTGTGGAAGGGATTCTGGTCTTCGCCACTCACCAGCCCTGGATTCGAATAACCCTGACTTTTCAAACTCTGAAGCCACACCAGGAGGGGAACGAGGCTGCAGATCTACCCAGCTCTGGTACAGTCGCATCTGTTCAGGTGACAGCGGCCAGGACTGCTGCAGATAGCGCCATTATAAACACGTATTGAGCTGACCCAGATGAGGGGTTTTTTTCATCACATTTCATCATTATTAAGAATTAGCTGTGTGTCATTAGCACACCAAGCTATCAACTCAAATGCGTCCTACCATCTGGAAGAGGCTCAAAAAACAGCATGGGGCGCAGATGGATGCTGTTCAGAGAGCTGTGAGAAGAGATCAGAGGAGAGAGGGAGGGAGAGACAGAGACAGACAGAGCAGAGACAGAGAGAGAGAGGCAGAGAGAAATAGAGAAACAGAAAGAAACGGAGACATAAGGGGAAGGCAGAAAAAGACAAAGAGATGGTGAGAAATGGAGAAAGCGACAGAAAAGTAGAGAGAGACATACAGGAAAAGGAAATAAAAGATGCGAGAGTGAGCGACACACAGTGAGACAGAGAAGAGTGAGAAAGACACACAGAGGCAGAGAGACAGAGGGGAGAGAGAAAAAGACAGAGAAAGACATGGAGCAAGAGAGAGGTGTAAGGAGAGCCGCTGAGAAGCAGGGACTGTGGGACAGACAGACAGTGTCCGGGACACCCCGTGACAGGGAGAGATGGGACGTGTCAGGACACCCTGTGACGAAGTTCACAGATAGAGCCACAGCTGTGCCTCCCTCCCTCCCAAACGCCACGCCCAGCCTTGCCAAGGAAGGTGGGGCCCTCCTACTAAGGGGTCAAAGGTGAATGGGAAAGAGGAATAACTCAAATGTCCATTAATAAGGCAGGGGCACAAATTACACAAGATTCATACAAGGAAATACTATTCAGAAACTGAATTTTAAAACATTGTTTTTAAAAAACCAAAAAAAAAGTTAAAATGTAAAGGAAGTCTCCCTTGGGAGATGTGTTAGTCTCTTCAGGATGCCATGGCAAAATGCCTCAGTGGGTCGTTTATAAGCATCAGAAAGGTACTGCTCAGAGTTCTGGCGGCCGGGCACCCAGGGCCACCGTGCAGCAGACGCCATGAGGCCCCCTCTGCACCACAGCGGCCCCTTCTTGCAGTACCTCTACTTGGTGGAAGGGTGAGCAAGCTC
Source organism: Plecturocebus donacophilus (assembly GCA_004027715.1). Taxonomy (NCBI): domain Eukaryota; kingdom Metazoa; phylum Chordata; class Mammalia; order Primates; family Pitheciidae; genus Plecturocebus; species Plecturocebus donacophilus. The sequence goes on from PVKP010009066.1 coordinate 24,506, forward strand.
CCTCGGGCCTCCTTGATGAGGCCCTAATCCCAGTCCCGACACTGGAACCCTCGCGACCTCAGCAGGTCCCAGAGGCCCCACCTCTTACTGCCCCCGAGATAGGGTCAGGCTTCCACATATGAATCCTCAGACCGCAGCAGGAGCCACCAGTCCCAACCCTTCACATTTGTTTCAACAGCTTCCCCTGCTCTGCCCTCAGCCTGCCATTTCTGGCAGGTGACCTAAGACAACAGAAGGGTGTCACTAAATCACGTTTGGGGCCCTCGCCAAGGCTTCCGGAGAGCATCTGTGAAGCACGCCCTTCCGCCTCCCTCACTTGAAGTTGGCCTTGAAGGGGGGCAATTGGAGTAGGGCAGAAGGTTCTAGTGCAACGAGGTGAACCCCTTTCCCTCTCACCTCCCCCATCCCCACCCCTACACACACACACACACACACACACACACACACACACACACACACACGGAAATGGCTGGGACAGTTAGCAAGTCCCTCCCTGAGCCTGGTCAGGCCCAGAGCAGGAAGAGCGCTGTGACAGACAGAGTCCCCTCTCAGAGCCATGCCTCAGCAGGCTGTTCCCAGGCTGCTCACAAAGGCCCCATGAAGAACCAGGGCAGGAATCCATTTGCCATGTGTCCCCATTTTATAGACGTGGACACTGAGTGCCAAAACAGGTGATGTGACAAGCGGGCCAAGGGCCAGGCCTTCTGCACTCACAGCCTGCAAGGTGGAGCCGTGGTTTCTGCCTGCACAGCAACGGTTCCCTTCCCTGCTGAGAGCAGGAGGCAGCTTTCCTCTGGTCAACTACAAACGGGTGTTGTTGGAAAGGGATGCTCCCAACCATGAGTGGTCACATGACCCAAGCCTAGCCAATCAGATCCACAAGGAGGGTTTGGGACGAGCCGGGTACCCTAATTTCCACCAATAAGAGTCAGGCCCGGGAGTTTTGCTGGATCCCTTGGCATCGAGAAGGCTGGCTTCTTGGAAAATGCCCCTGGAGTGTTCTTGGGTTGCTGAGAAGCAGGCCCTGAGAGGAGGCCAGGAGGATAAGGGATATTGGGAGTGATTCCTGTGAAAGACAAAAGGTGGAGGAAGCAAGGCCAGGCATGGTGGCTCATGCCTGTAATCCCAGCACTTTGGGAGGCCAAGGCAGGCAGATAACAAGGTCAGGAGATCGAGACCAGCCTGGCTAACAGAGTGAAACCCCATCTCTACTAAAAATACAAAAAATTAGCCGAGCGTGGTGGCACGTGCCTGTAATCCCAGCTACTTGGGAGGCTGAGGCAGGAGAATCGCTTGAACCCAGGAGGTGGAGGTTGCAGTGAGCTAAGACCGCACCATTGCACTCCAGCCTGGGCGACAGAGCGAGATTCTGTCTAAAAAAAAAAAGTAGAGGAAGCAGAACTGGAAAGAAAAGCCTTCAGCCCCTGACATGACTCTGACAGCAGCCATCACAGCAAGGTCCGATAAATTTATTTTTAAATTTATATATATATTGATGAAATAATATTATTAGCTAGAATATTCATCATCTAAAATATTTTGAGTACCATTCTTAGATGTTTTTGTTTATCCAAACTTGACCTTTGTACACCAAAGGAGGCTTCTTTCTACCCCAAGTAGCTTGGAGAGAGCCAGCGAGCAGAACTGGGCCGAGCCACCGCCTTTAGTTTGTTTTCCTCTGAAGGAAAAATATGCCAGCAAAGACAATGTTCTGTAACCGATTTGACTGTCTCTTTACAATTACATAATGATAATTGTCAGCTTTAACTTCCATTTGGCAACTTGTTAAAGTAATTGAACAAAATATAACTAATGAACAATTATAATGAAGTTCATAATTAGGTCCTTGAAACAATATAAAAAATATGTCAGATTCTTTAAAAAAGAAAAAAAAGAACTGTACTCAAGTGAGATCAGGTGAGGCAGACCCAGGAACTAGAGAAAACTAGGACAGGGTCCTCTGGTTTGAAAGGAACAAATCCCCGCACTTCATCATCCAGGTAACAGCACTGGCCTCCCAGAGCTAATACGCTAATTTGAAGGAGATAGTGGATGTGAGTGGCTAACTCTAGGCTTGGCATGTAGTAGGCAAACAAGAAATACTTGTTCCTTCCCTCTTGTTGGGCAGGAAGTTCACTGAGGGTAGGCAATGCCATCCATTATTACTGTCTATATTCTGTGGGGCCTTGTCTGGGAGCCTGTCACCCAGAGGTTCTTAGAAAGTGTCGCTAAAAAGAGAATATTGAATCGACTACTTCCTGAAGACCTCCTCCCCTGCCACTCAAGATGAACAATAATGGAGGAACCACAGGTCACACACTCAGATCAGCAAGAGTGTAGCGGACTCTAGTTGGCAACCCAACAGCCATTCCCATGATCAAGGTGAACAATTCAATATCTAAATAGTAACTTCACAGTGGAGAAGTCTGGCAGCCCCACTCACCCAAGCAACCAAAGTTAACAGGCCCAGTAATGGGACTAATGAGCACTGGCCTCTGACACGATCTACCAAGAAGGCCTCAGCACCACCTCCACGCAGTCCCGCTGAAAGTTCATAACTGAATCCAAACACCAGGAGCCATCAGACCACCCAATGTGAGGAGCACGCTGCAAAGTCACTGGCCTGTCCTCTCTAAACATCAAAGTCATGGAAGGCAAAGAAAGCCTCAGGAAGTTCTTCTGATTCCCAAAGAATAAGGAGCTGTTTCAATAGAGTGCAATGTGTGACCTAGGCTTTTATTCTGCCATAAAGGACATTATTAAGACAACACGCAGGATCTGAAAAAGGTCAGTAGATTAGATGATAGTCGTTTCCATGTTACTTTCCTGATCATTGTGCTACGGCTATGTAAGAGACAATCCTTGTTTTTAAGAATTCACAACGGAGTATTTAGGGACAAAGGGACATTGTGTCTGCAGCTGACTCAAACCATTCAGAAAAAAACACACATACATGTGTATGTATGCCTGTGTGTGTATGTAGGGAGAAAAGGATTAAGCAAATGTCACATGATGCCAACATTTGGGCAGTTTGAGTGAAGAGTATCTAGAATTGTTTGTGTTATTCTTGAAACTTTTCTTTAATTTGAAATTATGTCAAAACACAAAAAGGGAAGGAATGCAAATAACTGCTTCCTAGTTTCCTCTAGAGCTGGGAGTGGGCATGAGACACAGTTCTAGCCAATGAATTGGAGAAGGCTGCTGAGGATCTTTCTGGGGAGAAATTTTTCCCTGGCAAAGTAAGAAGGGGCTTCAAGGGACTTCTCATTGCACTGGCTGCCTCATTGCTTTAAGTATATGAGGATGCGATGCCAGAGCTGCAGCAGCCATCTTGTGACCATGAGGAAGAGGCCAAGAAACTCACAAAGCTTTCTGCTTGTATGAGTCTCCCTGATACTGTTGCCCCACTTATGAGGTTATATAGGATCATTCAGTTCCCGTACTCCTTCAATCCTATTCATCATTCCAGACCCAAAGTCAGAACCTGTATCACTCGGGACCAGGGGGACAGGGCAGCCCCCATGTCAAACATTACCTAAGGGAAAAGAGAGCTTTGGAGACTCTTACATCAGCAATTAAGTGCCATGGCCTAGAAATGACACGTCCGTTCCACTCACAACTCGTTGGCCTTCAGAGAACACATGGCCTAGCCTTGATTCCACAATTCTTATTCTTGAGGGGTTTTCATGCCTAAGTTTTGCCCCTTTTCCTCAACTATAAATTCCTCATGAGTTTTTGAAGATACTGATGCTCACACTTTTCTCCAAAGTATTAAAATCATCACCTGAAGTCAGGCGTTTGAGACAAGCCTGGCCAACATAGTGAAACTCCATCTCTACTAAAAATACAAAAATTAGCCGGGCATGGTGACGCACACCTATAATCCCAGCTACTCAGGAGTCTGAGGCACGAGAATCGGTTGAACCCTGCAGGCGGAGGTTGCAGTGAGCCGAGATCGCACCACTACACTCCAGTCTGAGCAACAGAGTGAGACTCCGTCTAAAAAAAACAAATCAGAATACCTAGAAGTAGGGCCTGGAAATCAGCATTTTACAATTCAGGTATAACGTATGTTTATAGTCCACAGCAAAAATCATAACTGTACATCTCAAATATTTTTATTATGGTAAAATATACATAACATAAAGCTTGCCACCTTACCCATTTAAGTGTATGGTTCAGCACTATTCAGTACATTCACGGTGTTATGCAAAAGTCACCACCATCCATTTCTAGAACTTTTCTCATCCCAAAGAAAAATGATGCACCCATTAAACACGCATTCCCCATTTCTTCTCTCTCCCCGTCCCTGAATAAGCTCTTTCTGTCCCTATGAATTTGGCTATTCTAGGTATTTCATGTAAGTGGAATTATACGGTATTTACCACCTTGTGACTGGTGTCGGTCACTTATGATAATGTGTTCAAGGTTCATGTACATTGCAGTGTATGTCAGAACTTCGATCCTTTTTACGGCTGAAGAATATTCTGTTGTAGGGATGGAACACATTTTGTTTATCCATGCATCAATCAGTGACAAGCACTTGGGTTGTTTCCCAAGCACTGGTGATTGTGAATAACACTGCTACAAACGTTAGCATACAAGCATCTGTTTGTGTCTTTGCTTTCAGGTGTATACCTAGGAGTGCAATTCCTGGCTCATAGGGTAATTATAGGTTTAACTTTTTGAGGAGCCACCAGTGTGTTTCCACAGCAGCTGAACCAATTTACATTCCAACCAGCAATGCACCAGGGTTGCAGCTTCTCCACATCCTCACCAACACCCGATTTTTCGGTATGCAGAAACTCAAGTCAGCGCCACACGGACAGACATCTAACCTTTCCTGTACCCCAGAAGGTACCCTCATGGGAATCGGTATTGTTGCAAGCTCCCCGGCAGCCAGGGTCAAGAACCATGCCCTAAAGTTTTAGTGGTTCTATGTCTGGCAAGGCTGGCTCTCAACCCAAAAATAAACCTCGAGTCTGAAGATGGAACATTAAAAATGACATTGTCACCTTGACAGAGTGGCTAATAATGCTCCAGCAGGCAGGAGCTCATATATCATCGGCTGCTGCCTTGCGTTTAGAGAGCTGAGGAAGACAGCAAGATGGAAAGGAGGGACGCAACACAGGACAAGCCGGGTAGCTGCCTGGGCACAGAAATCCCAGCCCACGCCTCCCCAGGCCTCCCACCAAACTGGAAACAGGAAATCTAGCAGCCAGATGGAAGCACTGCCCTCCCTGAACTCAATTTGCAAGGTCAACCATGTAAGAACCCAGGCCTAATAGAATTGTCACATCTGTGTCGCGGTCATTTACAACGCACTCTTGCCGTGTCTGAACATGAAAGCAATTATGTGATACATACTTTGGCAAGAACCTGAGGTTCCCATCAAGGGAGAGAGAAACACTGTCTAGTCAGGTTATTTAAAGAAAGAAAGAATGAAAAGAAGGAAAGCCACAAAGACACATTCATTATGAAAATTTGAAAATTTCCACTTCCCTAGAAATCACATAAGAAGACTTAACAGTCGGAATCCTTTTGAAAGCTCCATTGTCTTAAGAGTATAAATAGCATCTTTTTAGAAACCCACAATTTCAATCAAGCTGGAATAATGGGAAGCACCATTCACGGAACGTTGTCTTTTAAAATTTCATGACACATGAAATGATTCTCACTCCAAATCTAATTAGAGGCTCCAGCATATGAGAGTTTGTGACAACGTCAAAGCGACTTGGAAAACGTACATGTAATTGATCTTCTTCACTGGGGTATGATTTTTTTTAAATCAATCTAGATATTCAGGAGGTACCCAAAGAAAGGACCACGAGAAACAGGGGTATCAAAAGAAGGAGTCTCTCTATCCTTCTTGGGAGCTCTTTCCAAAAGGGCTGGCCCTAGCCCATGTGACCTTGGGCAAGTTCCTTGAACTTGGGCCTTATTCTCTATCTTTGAAATAGCAATAATGATGACACCTATCCCCCAGGTTGATAGGATCGTGGCGCTGGAACAGCACCCAGCATATGGTATGTGCTACAGCAAAGGTAGCTATTATTGGCACCAAGTGGCTGAGCCCTAACGGCTCAACAGAACCCAGCCCAAAGCCCACACAATTGTGACTCCAGCCCCTGAAGCCAGTGGTCTCAGGCCCTGTTGCAAAAGGACAGCTCGGCAGACCACACAGTAGGAGACATATCCTTTAGCCCCCAGACAGCCCAGGCTGACACAAAACCTTAGCAACGGGCACAGAGGGGACCCAGGAGTCATTACCAAACTGCAGGCGCCACGGTCTGCTTGATGCAGTGCCCTCCACCCCGGCCTGGGCGAGGCATGAGCGCCCACCACCTCCCTCTGCAAATGCCTTCTTTCAGCAGCCAGTTCTCGCCAGCAGTCCTTAAGCACTCCACGCCTGTAGGCCAGGGACTACTGCCCCAGGGCGCTCAAGATTTCCATCCTACCTGGGGCCTCTGATGGGCCATAGGAGGGCACCGTCTTTACTCTCCCAGGATGTTTTTCTGAGAAATGGACCACTGACGAAGACAGGTGGCACAGCATTGCTCATGAAGTCTGCAGCCAGACTGCCCAGGCTCCAGTCCCAAATCCACTACTGTTGGCTGTCTGACACTGGGTAGGTCAGCCTCTCTGTACCTCAGATTCCATCCTATAAAAACAGATCATAAAAGCATCTTCTTTGTGGGATACTCATGAGGGTTAAATGAGTTGACGCTTTACATGCTCAGGACAGTCTAAGAGCTCACTGAGGGTTTGCTCGAGGAGTGAGCAAGAAGCATGACTATTTTTTATGAACCAAAGTAAATTTTTTATGAACTCCCGCTCTCCTAGGGATGCGAAGTGAATCTGCCATGGGTGACACTTCCCTTCTTTCCCCAGGGTTGTGCCTAAATTTGGGCAAGAGTGTGTCTCACCACAGCAGGGGTAAGGGGGACACATCTTCACCATCACCTCCCCACCCTGGTGCCCGCTGAGGTGGCCTCATTGCTCTCCAGAGCTAATCATTGATCCAGGAAGGCCCTTCTGGCAGAGTCTGGGGATGATGATGCAGACCCCGAAGGGCTGTCCGAGGGCCGATGAATCAATGCATCATCAAAACAGGGCCCCGCCCATGCTGGTGGTCATTCCATGTTACCCACTGTGACCTGGCAATCAGTGACCCAAAGAATACGGGCCCAGCCTTGCCTGGTCTTTCCTTTTATTCCAAGAGAAGCTGTGAAATCTCCCAATTTCTAAATTGGCATTGGATCCAAATAAACAGTGATTGTGAAAAGCAAGCAAGATACAGCTGAAGGCTGGATTTGAACACTTGGCCATGGTTTGAGATGTCTGTCCCTTGTTGCTAAGTTTGCCTTTCATGGCTAGTGCCATTTTACAGATGGAAGAGGTGAGGCTCTGAGTGGTCGAGAAACTTGCCCAGTATGACCCAGCTGGCTGAGCCGGGACTCGGATGCATACGTGGATGCAGGGCCACTCCTCTCACACTCGTGCCTACCATCAATAGCCACGGCCTTTAGACAGAGCAGTCTCCTGCTGTCCCCAGCTTCCCTGTGCCTGCACCGGACCTTCTTCTTGAATTTACATCACCAAATCTCTGTTCCAATTACGATTGCTGTATATCCCAAAATTGAGTAGCATACAACAAAAGTGATCTTATATTTCACAGATTCCATGGGTCAGGAATTCAGTCAGGGCTCGACTAGGTGATTCTTCTGTTCCACGTGGTGTCAACTGAGGTTACTCAACGATATTCAGCTGGCAGACGGCTGATCCTGAGGCTGAAAGATGGCTCCATTCATATGCCTAGTGCCTTGGTGAAGAGGGCTAGAGGACTCCGCTCTGCTGGAACTTCGGACCACAGCGCCCCCATGTGGTTTTTCCAGCATGGTGCCTCAGGGTATGAGGCCTCTTAAATGGTCGCAGGCTCCTGCCGGCGAGCATCCCCAAAAGAACCAGGCAGAGGTACCTGGTTTTCCTGGTCCAGCCTGTAAGTCACTGAGCGTCACCTCTGCTATACTTTACAGAACAAATCAGTCACCAACCCACCCAGATTGGTGGGGAAGGGATATAGACATGCCCCTCACCAAAACAAGTGTCAAAAATTGTGCCACCATTTTTCTTTAACTGTCACAACCCCTGAGGTGACTGTAAAGTTCAAGAGCACAATTTTATCAGATGGATTTATCCCGGAAGGAGTTGTTTCTCCTCAAAGTTGGCCTCCCACCTAAATCTGACTGATCCTCAAAACCCAATTCTTTCATCTGCATTCTGTGCAAATAAGCCTCATTTGTCTTCATGATCGGTTCAAAAACTGTTTTTTTTTTTTTTTAATTCTGATTGGGAACTCTTCCAGGCCAGAGCCAGGTAATTCTTTAATTCTCCGACCGCCTGAAACAAGGTCTGTCTTACCGATTTGCATGCAATCACCATCCATGGAGGACTCATTGCCTGAGGCAAAGGTCCCCAGCCTTTCTGGCACCAGGGACCTGTTTTGTGGAAGACAGTTTTTCCACGGGGGAATTGACCGTTTCAGGATGAAACTGTTCCACTCACCAGGCATTAGCTTCTCATAAGGAGCGCACAACCTAGGTCCCTGACATGCCTGCAGTTCACAATAGGGTTTGCGCTCTTAAGAGAGACTAATGCCACGGCTGATCTGACAGGAGGCAGAGGCCAGGCGGTAATGCTCGCTCGCCCGCTGCTCACCTCCTGCTGTGTGCCGCAGTTCCCAGCGGCCCGGGCTTGGGGAGCCCTGGTAAGCCATCCATAGTCAGGCAGAGAATGAGGCAGTGACCTAAGTGCAAAACTCAGCCACGGCACTTCTTCCCTCACCTGGAATTCGGCCTCTTCACAGAAGCCCCATGACTGCTATTAGGTGGAGGTGTTTGTCGTGACTGAGAGCCCTTCTCACCTCCGCCAGCCTGGAGCTCCGATCCTCCCCTGAGGCACCTCCAAGCCCCACACTCAGGTCACGTGTTTCCGGTTGGGCTGACCCCCCCCCCCTTGCAGCCACCACAGTCACATGATTCAGGTACAGCCAATCAGAATCTCCCATTCCCCTGGTCTCCATGATTGGTTCAGAGATGGTCACATGACCTTGGCCAGGTCAATGAGACTCCTCTTCAGGCCTTTCGTCGGAACTTGGGCAAAAAGTCAAGGACTGAAGTCTAGGCAGAAGAAAGCAAGCAGGCAAGCTTATTTGAAAAATCACAGATAGCATTTATTGAGCACCTGCTATGTGCCCAGAATTGGCAACATGTTGATTTCACCAGCATCACAGCCCTGTGAGATGCATCGTATTCTTTTTTTTCCTTTTTTTTGGAGATGGAGTCTCTCTGTGTCACTCTGGGTTCCCGAGAGGCCGGCACGTCTGCCGGGGACTCTTGGCCAGCAAGAGGGTCCTAACCTGAATAGGGGAGTGCGTGGAAGAAAAGGTAGACAGAAAGCGGGGTCTGGAGGGCTGAATAAGCAATACTTGAACAGCAAGGCTTAAACAGCAACTTTATTTTGCACATGGTTAGTATATATACTTTTTGCCTATAGTAATTACAGAAACAAATACCATTGTCTTATACATGAAAGGGAACAGAAAATCCTTGGGATACAAGCTCAGGCAGCAGATAAGAACGATAGAATCAGATACCTTAATCGGGTACAATCAAGTCACACAGGTGGGTCTTATTAGCAGATGGATTTCATTATCGGGGTGAGGAAACCTATATTTAAAAAGTTAATGATCTATACAAGGCACCAGAGAGGCAGTAATCCTATTAGCTTTGCAAACAGCAATCACAAGAATAAGCATAGGACCTCACAATAGTAGGTAAACAAAGTCATAAGAAACAGGAACAGAAAATAGCTTTTTAACACAATTAAACACCTCTGTCTTAGCAAAACAGAGAACAGGCACAATGTCTTCTCAGACCACATAGGCATCACATCATTGTCTAGTAAAGTTATTTTCATATATCCTTTGATTGCAGTTCCGGCTTTCCCATAGCTCGACTGCCTCCAACGGGAAACTGTGTCCGGGCTTAAGCTCACCGTATGGCGAGGTCCAATTCCGAGGGACCGCACTAGGGAACGCTAGGCTGGAGTGCTCACCGCAACCTCTGCCTACTGAGTTCAAGTGATTCTCCTGCCTCAGCTTCCCGAGTAACTGGAATTACAGGTATCCACTACCACCATGCGCAGTTAATTTTTGTATGTTTAGTAGAGACAGGGTTTCACCATGTTGGCCAGACTGGTCTCAAACTCCTGACCTCGTGATCTGCACCCCTCAGCCTCCCAAAATGCTGAGATTACAGGCATGAGCCATCACGCCCAGCTAAGATGCATAGTATTCTTAATCCTCACATTTCTAAATGGGAGAAAAGAGGTTCAGAGAGGTTAAGTGACTTGTCTGTGGTCACACAGAAAGAGGCATAGCCATCACTCACATCCAGCCACTTGGTTCCAGAATAGTGTTCCAGATTTAACAAACCTTCAGGATACCTGGTTATGTTTTAATTTCAGATTAACAATAAATACTTATTGTGGTATAAGCACATCCCATGCAATATTTGGGACACTCTTGCACTGAAAAACTAGCTATTCATTGTTTTTTCTGACGCTTACATTTAACTGGGTGTTCTGTATTATATCCAGCAACCAATTCCAGAGCTCATGGTCTTAACTACTAGGCCCTACCATCCGTATAGACACCATGAGAGATGCTGAATCCCGATTACATTGACCCAGCCCTGGATCCTGCTGTGCCTGAAGCCAGTGATGAGGAATGACTTTCTGTCACTTGCATCTGAAGAGTTCTGAGTGACACAGTGCTATGCCGAATTCAAATGAACACTTTATTGAACCCTTACAATGTAGCTGGGATCAAGGGGTGGGGAGATACAGAGGAGGTAAATAAAGGAGGAAGATTTCCACCCTCAAGGACTGGAGCGGGGCTGAGAACACAGAACTTGCACATCTGGAGATGCTAAGTACAGTGTGCCGCACCCTGAGGCCTGGGCCACTGGCTGAGTGTGTTCATGTTCTATTGCTCCATAATAAATGATCACACAATTAGCAGCGGAAAACAGACTGGGACGCTCTTGTGCTGGGGTGGGGGCAGGAGACAGGCACAGGGAGGCTACAGAGAGAAGCGGCAAGGGAGGAAAGGAGAGAAGGGACCAGCACCTGTGAGAAGAGGAAGCGAAACAGGGCTGATTGCTGCCTCTTGCTTCTTTAAGGAAACCACCTGCCCCTCCAGAGTCCACCTCCCCAGCCCTGAGTCCTGTTACTGTGTGCAGCTGGGTCCACACCTGAAGGGGTCATATGACCCAGGTCTAACCAATCAGCATATTCCTGCTTCCTGGCCAGTGATTGGCACAGGTTTAGTCACGTGATCCACGTAGCCCAATAAGCTTCAAGATGGGGGACTCACGTTGAAACTACTGGGGGGAAAAATCTTTCTTCCCCTCTTAACACTGTGAGGACATAAACCCGGAGCTGTAAGAATCCATCTTGCCTTCATGAGAGGAGAGTCCATCTGAGAATGTCAACACAGAGGAAGGCAGAGCTGAGATGGAGAGAGAGAACACTGATGATGTAATCAGAGCATCTGGATCCAGCCACACCTGAAGCTAATCCTAGCATTGGAGTTTTCAAAATGGTGAGCCAATACTGGTAACAGAAACCCCAACACCAACTGACTCAAGCCCTTTTCTGCTTCAGTTGGTGTTGGGGTTTCTGTTATCAGTAGCCAACAAAATACTTAGTCATGATTGCAAAAAAAAAAAAAATTGGATGCCAAAAATAAGCAGACCAGGCCCCACAGGTAAGTGGTGAGCAGAGTCGGTGAGACTGATAAAGCACAGAGCCTGCCAAAGGGAAACTGGGTCCAAGCCTCGTGGTGCCACTTGACAGCCACTCCTTTCACTCTCCCAACAACCCAACATGACTTGTGAAATCACTGTTTGAGCTAGGGAAAGAAAGAAAGAAGTAGGAGTGAGTCCCAAGATGAAAACGTTTGGAAATAGTCCCCGAGCATAATGAATTGACTAACACCTGCTTCTCCCCTGGAAGTCATCTAATGAAATTATTAGACCATCAGTTTACCACTGTGATGGCCAAGAGTGCTCTCCAATGGGATAAACCATGACAACAAAGCCAGAGTTCCACTTGTAATGTGCCTTACACCACTTTTTTTTTTTTTTTTTTTTGAGATGGAGGCTCACTCTGTTCCCTAGGCTGGAGTGCAGTGGCGCAATCTCAACTCACTGCAACCTCCGCCTCCTGAACTCAAGCTATTCTCCTGCCTCAGACTCCTGGGTAGCTGGGATTACAGGTGTCCACCACCATGCCTGACTAATTTTTGTGGGGTTGTTTTGTATTTTTAGTAGAGATGGGGTTTCACCATGTTGGCCAGGCTGGTCTCAAACTGGTGACCTCAGGTGATCTGCCTGCCTCGGCCTCCCAAAGTGATGGGATTACAGGTGTGAGCCACCATGCCTGGCCATTAAACACCTTTTTTTTTTTTTTTTTTGAGACAGAGTCTCACTTTGTCACCCAGGCTGGAGTGCAGTGGCTCAATCTCGGCTCACTGCAGCCTCTGCCTCCCAGGTTCAAGCAGTTCTCCTGCCTCAGCCTCCCAAGTAGCTGGGACTACAAGCTTGTGCCACCACACCCAGCTAATTTTTTGTATTTTTAGTAGAAAAGGGGTTTCACCATGTTAGCCAGGATGGTCTCGATCTCCTGACTTGATGATCTTCCCACCTTGGCCTCCCAAAGTGCTGAGATTACAGGAATAGCCACCATGCCCAGCCAACACCTTCTTCATGGGCCTTTACTTATTCACTTATGACTCACTTTAAAGTTTGAACACAAATTGGCAGGAAGCTTTTAGAAATCGTTTGCCCTAATCTGAAAGGCAGTCATGGCTTGGAGAAAAAGAATCTCAGCTCATCAAAGCCAACCTAGGCTTCTGAGGCCTAATCAGACAGGCTCCCGATCATCTTTGCTGTGTGTTCGTCGCCTGTCTGCTGGATGGCCAGAACCCTTCTCGTGTTTTGTGCACACTTGGTGCTCAGGCACAGTGAGAAGAGCAAAAAGAGAAGGAAGAAGCTGGTGGGCAGACGTCGTGGAGTCACTGGGCTTTCACCAGCCAGTGCCCAATGCAGACCCCCCTGCTGCCCCTACTGAGCCCAGCAAAAGGAACTGCCCTCAGTACGATCCTCCTAATGCCCACCCAATGATGTCACTGCTCTGGGCACCCTTAGAATGTGGTCCACACCCAGTACTGAGATCCTGCCTCCTCTCTCACTCTCTTCCTTCTGGTATTAGTCAGGGTTCCCTAGAGGGACAGAACTAAGAGGATAGACAGATATATATAAAGGGGAGTTTATTAAGTATTCACTTACACGATCACAAGGTCCTACAATAGGCTGTCTGCAAGGTAAGAAGCAAGGAGAGGCAGTCTGAGTCTCAAAATTGAAGAACTTGGAGGGTGATGTTCAAGGGCAGGAAGCATCCAGCAGGGGAGAAAGATGTCCGCTGGGAGGCTAGGCACGTCTCACCTTTCCATGTTCTTCTGCCTGGCAGCTGATTAGATGGTGCCCACCAGATTAAGGGTGGTTCTGCCTTGGCCAGCCCACGGACTCAAATGTTAATCTCCTTTGGCGACACCCTCACAGACACACCCAGGATCAATACTTTGCATCCTTCAATCCAATCACGTTGACACTCAGAATTAACTATCACAGCCCCATATTCTCCAGATAGCCTTTCTTGTTCCCATAGTTTGGTCCATTCCCATCTCAGGACCTCTGGCTGGCTGACCATCCTACCATCTTCACGTGGCATTGTCAGGCCTCCCAGGCTCCGGCTTCAGTGTCACCTAAGAGAGGCCCCCCGACCACTGTGGCTAAAGCACTGCCTGTCCCATCAGACCTCTTCCTGTTTCCCGTTGGCCATCTGTCCGCTCCATGAGGCACACCCTCTATGGTGCAAAGAGCTCATCTACCCTGCTGATCACTGGGCCCAAGGATGAGCACAGATATATCCGTTGGATACATGAGTTAGTACCTGGTCCCCTGGCTCTGCAGAACACTCAAGAGAAGCCACCTGATTGGGACACAGAGCTGTCACTGAACTGAAAACCACTGAAGGCACAGACTGAGGTCCAGTGGCCGTGAGCAGCTGCCGATGGGCAGTGTTCTTTGAGGACCAGGAAATCGCCTGCTTGCCTGCCGGTCTGAGTGGGCACTGGGCTTTCAGGATTTAACTTGAACTAGAATAGAAAGTACATTCTGGCTTTCTCACAGCTCTGTTCTTTGGGGGTTTGGGGATTTGAGGGGTTTAAGACAGGGTCTTGCTTTGTCGCCCAGGCTGGAGTGCAGTGGTGCAGTCACAGCTCACTGTAGCCTCACCTCCTGGGCTCACGTGATCCTCCTGTCTAACCTCCGGAGTAGTTAGAACCACAGGTGCATACCAGCACACCCAGCTAATTTAAAAAAAAGTTTTTGTAGTCAGGGTCTCACCATGTTGCCCAGGCTGGTCTCAAACTCCTGAACTCAAGCAATCCTCCTGCCTTGGCCTCCCAAAGCACTGAGATTACAGGTGTGAGCCACTGTGCCTGGCTCTTTCCAGTTTTGACAGGGTGCAATTTCAGCTTTAAGGGCACACACACACTCTCATATTCACACACATATGTTCACACACATATACACATTCACATGCACACATAAGGCCAAAGTGTTGTAAAAACCGACACGTTTGCCTCACAGACCTCACAGTCTACCCTTCAAAATACAGAGATGCGAGCACAGGCAGCATCGCCTCTGCACACGTGCACATACACGCTCCACCCCAGCCGATTCTCCAACTCCTGGGTAGCAGGACCCAGCGGGGTAGCCCCCACCCCATCTCAAGCAAAGCAGCAGCTGCCCGGGAGAGATGGAGTCAGGCACAGAGGCAGCCAGTTTCCTTCATTCCTGTGGGAGGGGCTGCGACTGTGTCACCATTCCCCACCCTTCATGGCCATAGAGCATTCTCCACCCGCCACCAGAGTTTGGGGAGGGCACTTGTCACCCTGATAGGAAGCACATCTCCCTGCATCCTATACAGCTGAGTGCAGTCGGGTGACAAGGATGTGGCCAAGAGGGTGAGGGTTGATGTGAGGTCACCTCCTCCATGACTATGGCGAGCCAGCATCTTCCGAGTGGACAAGACCCGCACGCCACGGGAGGCAGCAACCATGGGGAAGCGCAGGTCCTTGGGTGACCTTGCAAAACAAAGCCACCGACCCACCCAGACCCACCCATTCACCTCAGGGCAGTGCCAGGAGAGAAAACACATTCCTGACTGAGCCAGACTTGGGGGAACCTGTTAGAGCAGACCAGCCTGAGCCTAGGGACAGACCATCCCCCATAAATCCACATGTGACATTCCCTCTGAAGGCCTGAGCCCATCACGGGATAGGATGAGGCTGGGTCCTCAAGGGGAGTTTTGTTCCCATGAGCCCTTCTCCTGGGCATTTGCAGACTCAAGGGAAAAGGCTCTTCTATTCACCTTCAGCCATAGTGACAGGGGTGTTGTGACGTCAGGAAAATGTCTTTTCTAAGGCGTGTGGGTTTCAGGCCATCTGCTTGGGAAACAGATGAGTGAGCCAACCTGGGCCCTATCCTCGAGGGCTCGGATGCCACCACGGGGACAGCTGGGCGGTTGCCTGCAGCTGGAGTTGATCTGTTCAGCTGCAGTGTCCCTGCGGAGAGTCTGCCCAGGCGAGAAGGTGGGGCTGGGCAGCCAGAGCGTGAGGAGGAGACCTCCAGCCTGGAGAAGGTTCCTGGAGGTGGGCAGGAAGGGCCTGGAGGAGGACCAGCTGCTCAGAGGCCTGCTGGCCGTGGGAGACAGCGGAATCCTGGCAGCCCCCGCCAGGCTGTGTGGCAGATCCTGATGGCTTCAGAAGCTGCTGACGGGACAGGCATGGTGGGGAGCTGGAGGAAGACGAGGAGGCGCGGTGCAGCCCACGGCCATCTCAGACACAAAAAGGCAGCTGGCCGGCAGGTGGTGGCTTTTTTAGAGTGATGCTCGGGCCAAGGAACGTCAAAAGCAGGCTCAGCACCGCGTGCACTCGACTGGCTGTTGTTCCAGACCATCTGTCTCTCATTAATGAAGTTGTCCGGCAGGGCTTATTAATAAGGACGCGTGGGCTTATTCAGCCTGGGCTGTCTTGCTGGAACTAAAGGGCACGCTGATTAAGCTGTGATGACTCCTCAGGGGCTGTCAACATGAAGGGACTCTCCAAGCACCCAGGGAGAGGAAAGGACCTTATAGGCCCCCGGCCCAACCTGAACCCTAAGGCCCACAGGCCACTGGCAGGGGAGGACAGTCCCAGCCCAAGCGTCGTCAGCCAGGGTTCCCTGCCGCTCAGTTCTTCCAGCTCAGGGCTCACCTTCCCTACAACCGCCATCCACTTCCTTGGCCAACAGGATCCAGCCTATGTTTGCAAAGTGAGGTCAGCAGAATAGAAGCCCTCCGAAGATACCCACATCCTAATCTCTGGAACCTGTGAATGTGTTAGGTCACATGGTGCTATGATTTCCATGTGGCTTGTTTCGCGAAAACTCATGTTGACATTTGATACCCAATGTAGCAGTGTTGGGTGGGGTCAGATACCTCCCGAATACATTAAAGCCCTATGTAGGGGTGAGTTCTCACTGTCACTTGTGCCTCCTGGGAATGGATTAGTTCCCAAGGGCATGGTTGAAGGGTCTGGTTCCTCTCTCACCACGTGATCTCTGCATGCACCTGCTCCCCCTCCATGTTCTGCCATGAGTGGAGGGAGCATGAGGCCCTCACCAGATGCAGCTGTCCAGTCTTGGACTTTTCAGCCACCAGAATCAAAAACCAAATAAACTCCTTAATAAATTACTAATTTATACATCACCCAGCTTCAGGTATTCTGTTACAGCAAAAGAAAATGGACTAAGAACGTGGTGAAGGGGAGTGAGGGCTGTAGATGGAATTAAGGTTGCTAATCAGCACACATCAAAACAGGGGAATTCCTGACTCATTCAAGTGGCCCGCTGCAATCACAGGGGGTTCTTCCATGTGGACGAGGTGGGTGGCAATGGCAGCATCAGAGCACTGCAGCGGAAGAGGGTGCGACCAGCCACTGCTGAGGACAACAGGGCACCAAACACAGTGGCCTCTAGAAGCAGAAGACGAGGAAATGGATTCTCCCCTGCAGATTCCTGAAGGAACACGGCCAGTGAGACCCACAGCAGACTTCTGACCTCCAGGACTATAATAAACTGGGGCTGTTAAGCCACTACCTTTGTGGAAATGTGTTACAGCAGCTGTCAGAAACTCACAAAGAGGAAACAGATCCTGTTTGAAATATGAAGAGCCCGATGCCCTTGCAGCGGAGGCAGCTGCGTATCCCCATGCTGGCTGGTCAGGCCCAGCAGATGCTGCTGGGTTTCCAGAAAAGCCATCATTTTGTGGATAAAAAGGAACACACTCCAGAGACACAGCTTTTTGCCTTTCCCCAGCCTCCTTGTCACTCTCCTGCCGCCTTCCTTCCTGGAGCACCGATGAAAGACTAGAGGTGGGCCAGCCACCCCGGACCACGATGATAACTGCCGCATCCTGAGGACAGCAGAGTGCAGGAGCCAGGAGCCAGGATTGCTGCACTGTAGAGTCGCTGCCTGGCTCCGGGAGAATGGACTGCCTCCAACTTCCTGTGACTCGAGAGCCATGAATGCTGTTGGGCCAAGCCTGGATTCTGTGGCATGCAGCCAGACATAACCCAAGTGACATGCAGCTCTTGTGATGACAAGAAAGGAGCTGACGTCCAGAACCTGGCTGGCTCTGGGTGCTGGGGGATCTCAGGGTGGAGGGGGCCCAGGGTGCTGGCTTCACACTGAACAGCGTTCCTTGGCCAGTCGGTCACAAGGGACTGTGGCTAAGTACCAGGGCCATGGGAAGTGCCCCCGACAATCTGAACCACACAACTCCAGGGCACAGCTGCTGGTGGGCGCACAAGCACAACCAGCCTCACACCCACAGATGCAGTCTCCCCCTTCCGAGAAAACAATCACACGGCGCGTGCGTCATGGGTGCTTGTGCGCACACACGTATATGTTTATTGCTTAAAATTCATCATAGCACTTTCCCCTATATTTTGTATAATCCAGAAGGATTCTAGAAAGGATTTCATTGTGCTCAGTTTCAAAAAAATACAAAAATGAACATCAGATTACAGACACATGTTCATATAGTGAACTGAATGGTACATCCCAACCGCCTAGCTATGGAAACCCGTGACTTGACTTAGGAGTCCTGATGACATGATCCCGACAGGAACCCACTAGACTCACAGGTGGAAGCAGCACAGTGAAGTGGTTCCTCCTGAGGAGGACCCTTGGTGGCCACGTGGCCTGGGCTCACAGTTGGAGGGCTCACCCATGAGGGACGCGAGTGGACACCCGCTGCTTCGCACACCTAATTAACAGTAGAAACATGTAAAGCCATTCAAGACTGTGCAGTAAAAAAGATCCTGTATGAAATCCACTCGTTCCTTGGAAGGAAGCTGGCCCAGAGGTATGCTCTGGTTGAACAGGGACATTCGGTCCTCCAGGGACCACATTCCATCCACGACACAGACAGCACGTGAGCAGCCAGCCTGCCAGGCCTAACAGCCAGCTGTGAAAAGCTGTGTCAAGTCATGGGGTTTCTCTTGCAACAGCTAAAGCTCAAAGGCATGATGGGCCCTGAGGGAAAACAGGAGAGCTGAGCTGGGAAGGGAAGAAAGAGATTTGCACCTTCACAGAGCGAAGTGGGACGAAGGAAGGAGGCGATTGAAGACAGGGTATAAATGCTCAGGAGTGTCTATAATCAGCACCAGCCAGCCACACTGATCCCGCTGCCCTGTGTGTACAAAGACACTCACTCTCACCACAGTGCCACACATGTGGCCCAGACACGCTGTCCTGGTCTCTGAAGGCCAGGATCCCGCTCCAGTGTGTGGAAGATCCAGGCACCCACCAGATTTAACGACAAAACAGAAACGATCCCTCCCTAAGCCTGCAGAACGCCTGGTGCGAACATCTTTTACAACAGCTGTAGGTTTCCGTGTCATTTCTTGAACATACAAAAGTTGTGGGGGCGGCTGAGCGACATGCCAGCCAGTCCGACTCAGAAGCCCTGCAGCTCAGGGATGTCCCGGTACAGATCCAGGGCCTCGGGGTTCGAGAAGGCACTGCGTTGCTCCACGGCTTTTCCCGCAATGACCTGTTTGACGGCAACCTCCACTTTCTTCCCATTCAGCGTATACTGCAAGGGAAAGGTAGGAAAAAAAAAAGAAATGCCATTTAAAACCGAAGCAGGAAAAACGAGTGGCCCTGGGTATATCCAGGCCCAAAAGGCCTCGCCTCCACCTGGAGCTCTGAGAGTGAATGAGTCTCAGCTCCAAGGCGCTCCTCTCCCCACAGGTCTGCGAACCTGCCCCAAAGTACCGCAGCTGACAACTGGCCCCTCTGGGTTTGGGGGATAAAACCTGTTCTGAAAGGCAACTTCAAGGCCTGGTGCTGAAACCCAACTCTCACACTCTCCAAAGCCCTCCGCACTGCCCGACATGGCTGTTGAGAAAGCAAGCCTCTTTCCAAGATGCCCAGAGGTTGCCCTGAGCGCATTCACTTTTCTAACCCTGCACACTCCACTAGGCCCCCTGGGCCCTGCCACACGTGTCACGTCCAACCTGGCCTCGAAGCGGCCCTCCAGATGTCCCACTGACCCCGGCAGTGCAGATTCCAGATGGGAATACAGAAAAAGCATGTCTCTCAGGGGTCAGGGCCTGCCTGGTCAGGATAAAAATGCAGACACAGATCATTCCTAACGCCCAGCAGGTGCACCAGGCAAAAAAGTTTTCAGGAAGACGTGGCTTCTGCCACCCTGGGGGATGCCAGGTGAATTCCTGAGCTGGTTTCCTTGAATGAAAGTGGGGGTGCCAGCACTTAGGCTGCAGGCCGTGCACTGGGTTGAATGAGTCAGCGCACACAGCTTCAGAAGCGCCCAGCTATGTTTTATGATTTTATTTTTATTTATACTTTTTATTTTACTTATCTCTGTATCTTATCACGTTATTCTATGATAAAGACAAGCTACTGCCATTACTTCAGGAGTGGCTCAACTTCCTAGAAGTAGGGGCAAGAGCGTCCCCAAGCCCCCATGAACTCCTCCTCAGAGCCAGCCAGCTGCACGGGGTGCTGCATTACTTTTTCTCGTAGTCAGACCCTTTGCAAACATTCAGGGCTCCCTCTAAGTAAGATTCATGGCAAATGTGTATCCAGGCTCGTCCGGATTCGTGGCACCTTGAATCCAGATGAGGCTTTGGCGGCGTTGGTGTGTGTCGGGCTAGGAAACTTCATGAGCAACAGCGCCCAGTAAGGCTCCTCACCCAAGCTCTCCATCACTGGCGACTTTTTTTTCTTTTTTTTTTTTTACCGGAGATGTAATTAAAATTCATTCATTTGAAAAATTCAGACGATGCATGAACTAATTAAGGATCTAAGCACAGGCTTTCGAGGGCCTGCCTGTCACTTCTCGTGGTGTCGCCAGCCCTCCAGCTGTGAGACAAAAGCATCTCACCTGCTCTGTGCCCCACTACGCTTCATGCGGGGGTCCACGTGCAGCTCCTGGGAGCTAATAATGCCACCTTCCACCCGCTGGTAAAATACAGAGGCATCCTCTTAAAAGAAATCCTGCTACCATTTCCTCTGGGGAGAGGGGAAAGGTAGAGGAAAGGGAAAAAGAAAGAGAAAGGAAGAAGCCCCCACCCCCAGTACCCGCCCCCACTCCTGCACGGGGCCTCCCCAGATAGACGGGAGCCCAGCAGCCTCCTGTCAGGAGGGGCCAGACATCCCAGTCATGCACCAAGCAAAGGCCCGCCGGACTTGGACAGCCCTGGCTGTCTGGGGGCTGCAGGCAGGAAGCCCTCAAATGCCAGGAGTCCATTCCACTTGGCCATGACCCTCCGGCGTCCCCGGGCTTTACTGGATGAGCAGAAGGCGGAGCTGACTATGGACACTGCTTCCTTGGGCAGGACCCCTCCCCTCTCCGGGTTTCCTCATCTGTTAAGATGGATGCGAGGAAGACAAGCTTGTCCCACCTGACCAGGGTCAGACGACCAGCTCCCCACCCCCATTCGCTCACCAGACACCAAAAGCACCTGCTGTTTGCCAGGCAGTCAGCTGGGCTCTGAGGAGGAGGTGACCCCACAAGGTTCCTGTCCTCAAGGAGCCTCCACTCCAGACAGAAAGATGTGGACATACACAAGAACTCACCCTCAGTCCATGGCAAACACCGTCAAAGCTACAGACGGAGGCCAGGACACTGTTCAAGCAGGAAATGCAGGGAGAGCCTCTGACATCTGAGCAGAGAGCAGCTAAGGTCGGGTGTGTGCAGGGCTTTGCGCGGCGCGGGGACCCGCTCCAAATGCAGCCTGAGAGGCGCAGAGACCGTTCCGGGCACCCCGTGGCCCACGGCACCCACCAGGCAGGCTCTGCTGTCCACCCACCTTAGAGAGGAGGAAACTGAGGCTTAGATGCTAAGTGAGTTGCCCAGAGTCATACCTCAGGGGCAGAGGGGGAGCCAGGGCTAAGTGATGGAGCCCCTGTACCCAAAGACCCCCAGAGGACCCGCTGTGAAGGCTGGTGGCGGGAAGGCCCACGCTGGCCAGAGCCCCCCATTCCCCAGGGTCTGCTTGCTCCATTAGTGCCGCATCATCGCCCTGAGCTGTGGCAGGCAGGTGGCAGGCGGGTGACGGGTTCCTCTCCTCATGTCACAGGCCAGAGATGGGAGGAGTCTTACTCAACTCGAGGAGTGGGGCTGGCTCTGGGCCCAGATCTCTCCTGAGCACTCGCCAGGGTCACCCTAAATGCCAAAATTGGCACTGGCTTCCCAGGGAACAGAAGCAGAAGTGTCTCTCCACAGAGACAGACAGGCCACCAGCTATTCCCACCACTTAGATGCGCCCCAGGCTCAGGCCACTCTCGGGGTGGTGGGGGGAGGGCAGCCCATTCCCCGCAAGCACCATGTGAAGGGCCAGACCTGCAACACGCGCTCCGGCCTCAGCAAGGCCCAGGGCTTTGCAGATGGGGCCCCAGTTGTCTTCTGACCCTCAAGTGGGTCCAGTTCCTGAATGGGCAGTTCCCACACCGGGTCACCTCCCTGTGGAGGCTGGGCCCCTCCCTAGCTCAGCAACAAAAGAGCTAAATCCGGCCAGACGCAGTGGCTCACGCCAGTAATCCCAGCACTTTAGGAGGCCGAGGTGGG
This sequence comes from Plecturocebus donacophilus, assembly GCA_004027715.1. NCBI lineage: Eukaryota > Metazoa > Chordata > Mammalia > Primates > Pitheciidae > Plecturocebus > Plecturocebus donacophilus. The sequence continues at coordinate 46,835 of PVKP010009066.1, forward strand.
TGGATTACCTGAGGCGAGGAGTTCGAGACCAGTCTGACCAACATGGTGAAACCCCGTCTCAAAAAAAAAACAGAAGAGCTAAATCCTCTCCTAAGCCTGCCATGAGGGTCCGAAAATACAAGGCCATTCAAAAATCTGGAGGAACTCTCCAAATGACTTCCCGAATGGACCTAGGAGACCCTATTTGGGGAGAAAAAGAGCCCAGAGCCCAGCTGGGTGCCCTGGCAGCAAGGCCACGAAAGCCAGGGTATCCCCGGAAAAGAAATGAGATTAGTTTTCTCCCCTCCTAGTAAACTGCTCCACTGCTCTCATGATCAGATACAGTTTGGTAATAACCATTTTGGCAGCAAAAGTCCCAAGTTCTTTTTCAATAAAATAAAGCCAAGGGGACAAATTCAAATTCCAGTTCCCTAAAATGTTCCAGATGAGACCGCACTGATTCACTGAAGGAAAACCTCAGACCCTCATCAGGAAAAGACAAGAAGGGTCACTGATTCAGGAACTACCTTCTTGGAGAGCACCAGTGACCCCACAGAGAGCTGCCCAGACTCACCAGCCAGGAAAAAAAAAAAAAAAAAAAAAGAAGAGAGATTGATGGAAAGCCCCCAGGCTGCAGGCTCTTCCCACACATAACCAGAACGCAAAGGAAATGTGTGGACACCGCAGAAAAGGAACCAGCACCACAGACGTGGACAGGCGCCGGGAGGAGGAGCAGCGGTCCCGAGTGGGAACCAGTCGTCCAGGGATGGGCAAGGATTGCACGCGTGCCCATGCTGCGAGTGCCCTCCCCAGCCTACTCCTCAAAGGTTATTTTGAAAATGTTGAAAGAACTTTCCATAAGGCAAAGAAAATGATCTACGGATTTCAAAGTCAATGGCATCACTTATTTCAACATTCTCCAGAAAACAGCCTCTCCTGGTAAACCGTCTCTGGTCACACCTCACAGACTCAGCCCTGCTCCCGGCAACGTCAAAGTCAGCTTCCCCGGGACCCCAGTGAGTGTCTGCTCCCATCTTCTCCTTAATGAACAGCTAATCCATAGGCTTCAAATACAGCCTGCCACTGTCTGTTTAAATTGTGTACGTTCACACACACACACATGCATGCACACGCGTGCACACACACACACACGGCAGCTTCTGTCAGCTTGTGGGGGTATCTGTTTTGTAAGCAATGTGAATTAAAGCTGTGATCCAATCTGGGGGAGCCCCCTCCTCCCCCACTTAGAATCCAAGCAGAGTGTACTAGGGCCAGGGCCGGGGGGCGACACACAGCCTTCTGAAGACCTGCTCCTAAAAAGAGTCAAGTCCTGTCATACTGGCAGAACTTAAAAGGCAAAACCAACAGCTCCCAGCAGCACTTTAAAAAGTTAAAGTTGGCCAGGCTTGGTGGCTCACGCCTGGAATCCCAGCACTTTGGGAGGCCAAGGCGGGTGGATCACTTGAGGTCAGGAGTTCGAAACCAGCCTGGCCAACATGGCAAAACCCCATCTCTACTAAGAATACAAAAATTAGCCAGGCATGGTGGTGGACGCCTGCAGTCCCAGCTACTCAGGGCTGAGGCAGGAGAATTGCTCAAATCTGGGAGGTGGAGGTTGCAGTCAGCCAAGATTGAGCCATTGCACTTCAACCTGGATGACAGAGCAAGACTCAGTCTCAAAAAAAATAAATAAATATGTAAAATAAAAAGCTCAAATGAATGTCCTCATTAAAACTTTTGAGAACACACTAAAACCAGGGGTGAGGAGGGAGAAGCCGACTGGACCTGCAGGGCTGGGCCCGCTAACCCTCTGAACATGGGTATTTAGCAGACATTGCTTTAAATGCAGTCTTAGGAAGGGTAGGAAAAAGGATGGCAGGGAGAGGATGGCGTTGCTAGGCAACGTGGACAAACGATATATAAAGCACCAGCAAGCTGCTCAGATGTGAGTGCCCCTCGATGTGTGGGCTCGTGGGGCGATGGCAGCGGTCTCTTTGCTGGCAGGAGACGGCCGTACCGGGATGCCCTTGGTTTCCAGAATGAGGCTGGGCACGTGCCGTGCAGACAAGCCCACGCGGATGGCGTCACGGATCCTCTTCACCAAGTCAGGCTGGAAGGTGTGCCCAGAGGCCATCTTCAGGAAGAGGATCACCCTCTCCTCCCCGTACCTGTTATACTGGGGGACACACAGGCTGTCCTCCACCTCCTCAAAGGATTCCACTGTGGAGACAGGAGAGGTACACGTTCACACAGGGGGCTCCTCAGCAACCTGGCAGAGCAGGAGGGGCATGCCGGGTCCCCCAGGCCTACCAGGGGTGCCTGTGTTCTCCCAGTCCACCCAGGAGGAGTACCTTGGAGGGGATTTGCTGAGGGAGCCGTTTCACAAGTGGAAGAAAACTCATCGCTGGGGAGGCAGAGAGGGCTTCAGCTTTGGCAGGACGGGCAATGTTTTACCAGGGGGGCAGGTATGGGCCTTACTCACTTAATGAAAAATTAACTCAAGATAAAAAAAAAAAGGGGGGCTGTGTATGGTGGCTCATGCCTGTAATCCCACAACTCTGGGAGGCTGAGGTGGGAGAATCACTTAAGTCTAGGATATTGAAACCAGCCTGGACTACATAAGGAGACTTTGTCTCTACAAAAATTAAAAACTAAGCCAGACATGGTGGCACATGCCTGTAGGCACAGCCACTCAGGAAGCTGAGGCAGGAGGATCGCTTGAGCCCAGGAGATCAAGGCTGCAGTGAGCTGTGACTGTGCCACTGCCCCCCAGCCTGGGCAACAGGGTGAGATCCTGTCTCAAAAAGAAAGGAAGCGGGTGGCCGGGCGCAGCAGCTCACACCTGGAATCCTAGCACTTTGGGAGGTCGAAGTGGGTGATTACTTGAGCTCAGGAGTTCAAGACCAGCCTGGCCAACATGGGAAAACCTCATCTCTATAAAAAATACAAAAATTAACATGGGAAAACTTCATCTCTATAAAAAAAATACAAAAATTAGCAAAAATCAGCTCGCCTGTAGACTCAGCTACTCGGGAGGCTGAGGTGAGAGGATCGCTTGAGCTCAGGAGGTGGAGGTTGCAGTGAGCCGAGATTGCGCCCCTGCACTCCAGCCTGGGTAAGAGAGTACGACCCTGTCTCAAAAAAATAAATAAGAAAAAATAAAAAGGAAGCAGGGGTCTGTGGTGGGGACTCCATGGAGGGAGGAAGAAAGGCTGGAATCAGATCGTCGGGATTTCTCCACCCTGGCTACACAAATGACCTTGACATAAGTTTAGAACTCTGACCTAAGCACTAGTGTATGAGGCATCTGACCAACTTTGCGGCCTGGGCCAGGCAGCTTGAAGGCCCGCAGGTGACTCACAACTGCACTCCATCCTCATGCAGTTGTGAGACTCACGGGCCTACACCATTTGTGCTTGGTGTCCTGCACGGTGCTGTGTGACCTTCAGTAATCCTGCACCCTCTCTGTGTTTCTGGTCTCTTCACCCATAAAGAGGAGACACAAGTTGACTGGGCATAGTGACTCGTGCCTGTAATCCCAGCACTTTGGGAGGCCAAGGCAGGTGGATCACTTGAGGTCAGGAATTCGAGACCAGCCTGGACAACATGGTGAAACCCTGTCTCTACTAAAAATACAAAAATTAGCTGGGTATGGTAGTGCATGTCTGTAATCCCAGCTACTGAGGAGGGTGAGGCACAAGAACTGCTTGAACCTAGGAGGCAGAGGTTGCAGTGAGCCAAGATCGCGCCACTGCACTCCAGCCTGGGTGACAGAGTGAGCCTTGGTCTCAAAAAAAAAAAGAGCAGCACAAGTAACCAACCCAGCAGAGCTCACCGGGAGGATGAAATGTAATGGGAAAGGGGATGGGCCAAGGGCCCCTGAAGACCCCATCTGAGGTTTCATGAGGATAGCAGTGCAGGCAAGGTATGTTCTGGAAGGGAGGTCGGGCTCACAAATGTCCACTGTCGCACCAGACACCAGGGGGCCAGAGTCGTGCCAAAGGCAGGGCCTTTGGAAATGGCCCCTGGGGCTCCAGTTAGGACCCTCCTCCTTCCTGGGTACTCAACAACGCAAGGGGAGAAGGCGCAGCGCATACCAATGTTATAGATTTCAGAGCTGCCGAACCGCACCCCGTTGGGGTTGAGCGTGCCGTCACTGGAAAGAGAGAAGAGGTCAGGGCCACATCACAGCTCCGGAGTGAGGCAAGTCCCAGAGGTTCCTGGGGAGGGCAGTGACCCCCTTCCACATGGCATCCCCGGCACCCGGCACAGACCCTCCCCTCCCCAGCTCCTTGCCCCGCCACCCGGCTCTGTCTCCCTCTCAGCTTAAAGCTCGACATCAAGGGAGGCCCCTCTGCGAGGGAACATCTGTCGCCTCACTCCCTTCCCACCTACAGACACGACCCAGCCCGGGTGTGGACACTGCTATGCCTTTGCTGTGGAACCCTCAACCTGACACCCCCTACCTGAGAACCCCATCACAGGGCAGGGAGACTTGGATCACGCCCACACCCAGCACTCAGGAAGGAAGCTGGCACAGGGATGCTCCACCCCAGAAAGCACACAGGAGGGGTCCCAGGTGGGACAGTCAGCCATGTCGAAGACGGAGCAGACAGTGCGTCCTCGGAGGGGCCTTCGGGCCCAGGGACGGCCGTGCTCGGCACAGGGGAGGGGAAGCATAGCGCACAGCCAGTGGGGGCCGGGGGTCCCAGACACCAGCAGAGGCGTGGGTGGTGTGGGCACCCTGGTGCTGGAGTGGAGTGGGGTGCCCAGGAAGGGAGTCACTGACTCTCACAGAAAGCACCTCCCACCCACCCCCATGCCTCCCACAGGTGGAGCTCCAGGGAAGAGAAGCCCACTCCGCAGCCCTCACCTCCGGCCAAGCATGACGATGCCCCCGGTCTTGGGGTTGATTCTGCAGTAGTCGCCATGAGCCCAGATACCTGCAAGGATGGCAGAGATGCCCAGTCACGGGAGGAGAAGGGGCCATGACGAGCTGCCTCGACGGATGCTGGGCGCGGGTCTGCAGACGACACTGGGGCCCAGAGGCAGGTCAGGTGTGGGGCTGGGGGAAGAAGGGAGCCAGACTGTTCCTGCCCCAAGGAACACACCCTCTAGTGGGGGCTACTGCCAGGGCAGCTGACGCAGCTGGTGAGGAGGAACGCAGCTCCTCAGGCACCAGCAAAGACCCGGGAATTCGCAGAGGGTGGGACCAAGCTGGGCCAGGGCCCTGGGGGTCCACAGGAGCATCTGGAGACAACTGAGTGGAGTGCAGGAAAGAACAAGCTCTCGGGAAGCAGGAGTGGAACTTCCACGCCAGTAAAATACAGCCTTGTTTGCCTGGAGTCAGATCTCACTTGAATTGGATGGGAAATTTCTGGGTTTTCTGGGCCATTTGCCATACTGTGCCCTAATTACTGAGACCCAGAAATGCAGAGGAAAAGGAAGATGTAAATCCACCCTGAAGAAACTTTCTTTTGTGAAAATGTGCCCTGACACGCTTTGATCCCTTGCAAAGCCAAGCTGAGAGGAAGAATCCACTAGGGTGGCTGGTGCCAGGGCACCACAGAGGAAGAGGCCTGACAGCAAAACAAAGCCACAGAAGCAATGTCTTCCTTTCCACAGCGGACTGAACAGATTTAGGTCATTCTCGTTCTTCAAGGCATCAACTTCAGCTCTGAGTCTCCTGGGAGCTGAGGCGAAAGTGGAAATACAGTGGGAACAGGTGACTGCCAATAACAGACCAGTCCTGTTTGGAATGTGTCATCTGCAATGACCCAAATCTTAAGTCTGCTTTTACGTTCTTTTAAAATATTAGGTTTTTAAAAATAATAAAAAGCGGCCAGGCGCAGTGGCTCATGCCTGTAATCCCAACACTTTGGGAGGCCAAGGTGGGCAGGTCACAAGGTCAGGAGTTCGAGACCAGCCTGGCTAACATGGTGAAACCCCATCTCTACTAAAAATAGAAAAATCAGCCAGGCGTTGTGGTGCATGCCTATAATCCCAGCTACTCAGGAGGCTGAGGCAGGAGAATCATTTGAACCCAAGAGGCAGAGGTTGCAGTGAGCCAAGATTGTTCCACTGCATTCCAGCCTGGGCGACAGAGCAAGGCTCCATCTCAAAAAAAATAAAAATACAAAGCCATAAAGAAAACCAAAATGGGCTCATAATCTCACCACTCATATAAGCCCTTATTCACACTCGTTATTCATTTATTCACACAATCACATGCACTTGCTTTTAAAATTTACACAAGGCCGGGTGCGGTGGCTCACGCTAGTAATCCCAGCACTTGAGGAGGCCGAGGCAGAAAAATTGCTTGAGCTCAAGAGTTCGAGACCAGCCTGGGCAACATAGAGACCTCATCTCTACAAAAAATACAAAAATTAACCAGGCACGATAGCACACACCTGTAGTCCCAGCTACTTGGGACGATGAGATGGGAGGCTCCTTTGAGCCCTGGAGATCAAGGCTGCAGTGAGCCGGGATCACACCACTGCACTCCAGCCTGGGGGACAGACAGAGACCCTGTCTCTAAAAAAATAATAATTAAAAAATAAAATGTCCACAAAAAGGGATATACTATGTCCTCTGTTCTTGAACTCTCATTTTCACTTACTAACTCCCTGGATATCATTATGCTGGCACACGGCCTGTTTACATTTTCACCTGGCATCACTTTTTAAGGTAACGACGTCCCTAAACCCACTCCCCGTCGTGGAAAGGAAGGCTTGCTCTGGTTGCTGGGTTTTGCCGTCACACCATTTACTATACAGCCCCAGGATCTCCTGGTGTTGGTGCTTGAGCTAAGGTCCAAGAGTAGCCTGTGTTCGCCGTGTCCATGATAAACAGCTTCAGATCTCATTAGCTGATCTGCCTTTGTCTTTCCATATTTATTCATCTCTCTCACCTACACCCAGGAAGTATCAGAGGAAGCTACCTATAAAACTGACTTCATGACAGGATTATTCAAAGAAAAGCAAAGCCTACCCTAAAGGTAAGAGGACTACAAAAACAAAGTAATTATTTCAGCTCTGAGTTTCCTGGCAGCCAAGGCAAAAATGGAAATATAACACGCCACAAGGAATTTGTTTTCTCCAAGAAGGAATATACCAGTTTCAAAAAGAGATTATTCTGAAATTAATCCTGAGAGACATCTATCAGATGAACCCTTCACATGTGACCAAAAAAAAAAAGCGACAGAAAAGAGAGTTTTCAAAGAGCGATGTTACAGAAGATGAAGGGCTGTCGTTTCTTGGATGGATCCTCAAGCTGAGAGTCTAATCCTTTTGGTCTCTCCTCCCAGGGCAGGAGCCCCCGGCCTCCTCTTCAGGGACATCTGAAGAGTGTTTCTCTATGTCCACTCTTGCTTTTCTACATTCTGAGCACAACTGCTCACGCAGGAGCCAAGGTGGGGCACAGGTACAGCAGGTGTGCAGTAGAGGCTGAGCCGCCCCGGGGGGGGTGCCCCACACTGCTGCAGGAAGGCGCTATTCCAGGCACAATGGCTCTGATGGTGACATGCACACACGAGAGGCAGGAAGGATCCCTGGCAAATCCTACCACTTGCCGCTCTCTGATTCTCCATACGTGGTCTATACTAAACCAGATTACCTTCTGAGCAACCGCAGAAAGCAAGTACTGAGTATAAATAACTCTGGAACAGAAGGCTTGCTAAATGATGAATTATATAGCGGCAATAACTTGAGACTGCTTATGAAATAAGATTAGAGAGAGGCAGGAATCAGAGCTTTAAATAAAAGACTTCCCTGCTCTGGGGCAAGGCACCACTCAAAAGACGACACTCAAGGGTGTCAGTCTATGTGATAGTGACGTGTCGGGTTGTAAATTCTTCCACCGCAAAAGTGCTCTTCCTCCAGCGTCTCTGTGAGGACTGGATGATGGTGAGAGACACGAAGGAAGAGACCCAAGCCAGACGCCACTTCCACATGCCACTCCTCTTGAACAGGCAGGCACCACCCTATTTCAGCGAGTGGCCCCTGCACCCTCCACCCTCCCACATGCAAACCAGAGGCTCGTGCCAGCTCCCAGCAGCTGGGGCCAGGGCCAAGAGGCTCTGGGTGGAGGTGGCTGAGATTCAACTAAACCCGGATTACAGTTGCACACGATAGCTTCAAGCTGAAGACGAGACATTGATCAAAAACTGATCGTCGCCCACTGGCAGAATAAGCTATAAGCAGCTTCGCCAAGCCCTGGTGGGGGAAGAAAGAGGGGAGGGGCAGAGGGGAGGGAGGGAGGAGGATACAGAATTAGACACAGAAGGCCCAGCCAAGGCAGAGGCTGGGCAGCTCCGCCTGCATCTCTGCAGCCGACCTGGGAATTTGGAGAAGTACGCCTTCCTGTACTTGCTGCCGTTTTCATCGTTCCAGAAGTGTGTGGGCTGGCAAGGGACGGGCTTAGTACACACCAGCTCGCCGCTCTCTCCCCAGACCGCCTTTCCTGCAATGGAGAATTAAAAATAAGCCCAACACACACCACAGCCGCACACCCTGGCTGCCTCTCCCTTTCTTAAGCTATTACTTATTATGCAATATTCCAGACATATACAAAGGTACGGAGATGGTCACACCCACACACCTGTCACCGCAGCCTAATAATGTGTTCCTCCCAGCCGAAGTCCCTTCTCTGTTTGCTCCCCAAAATCACCGTCCTGGAGGTAGTGATTTGTTATTCCCGTGTGTGAACATTTCTGCTCCACCTGCACACATCCCTGAATAGCACATGTCACTGGGCATGCCTCTGAGCTACACAGTCATTCTGTGTCCCGAGCCTTCCTTTGCACACTCAGCATGACATCTGGGTGGCTCGTCTGGGCTACTACGTGTCAGTCTGGTTCATTCGATTAACCGACTGGTCATTCTCCATGTGTGATCACAGTTTCTTCCTCCCGAGAATGGGCATTTCTATTGTCCCCAATTTTGTTTTCCATTACAAATCATGGGGCTATAAACATTCTTGCATGTGTCACAAGTAAGTGTTCCGGGAGTGGAATTCCTAGATCACAGGGCACGCATGCACCTTCAGCTTCACTGACTACTCCTGCGTTGCTCTGCAGAGCAGCTGCACTGAGCCCTGCTCACCCCTCCTAGCACAGCTGGATTTCTAGCTGCCAGGCACAGCACAGCAGGAGACTATCCCTTCAATGCCCAGGCTCTCAGAAGCTCAGAGCTGGCCACTGCCTGTATATCCAGCACCAGGGTTCAGATTCAGGGCAACAACCACCCACCTGCCCACCGTTCCTGAGCACAGAGACCCCCATCTGGCCTCCAACTTGACCCTGACTTCTCAGGGGCTGGGGACCAGGAGCCTGGTGGGTGTTAAACCAAGCTGGGGGAAAGGACGTCACACTGCAAGTGACAGGGGCCTCCCCTCCAAGGGCTGTTTTGGAGAACTATCCAAGTCAAGCTACACATCCGAGCACTCCCAAGCTCCCAACTCATGCCTAATCACAGAAAGAAACAGTTGCTGACGCCATCACCTTCCTCGTTCCACGCTTCCACAGCCATGCCCAGGTTCCGGGCCTGAATCTCCCCTTTATACACAGGAATAGAAACATTCTGGCCCATGAAGCAGGATATGATGTCGGTGCCTCCTGCAAGCAATGGCAAAGGGAGATTCAAAATTCAGAAGCCCAAGACAAGTTGCTTTTAAATTAGTGAGAGGCAAAGGACAAGTACCTACTACTCTCCCAGACAAACACTGCCAGTCCCAGGCAGGTGGGGCTTCTTTTCAGGGAATAGTGCGACAGGTGATATGGAAACTGGAACGAACCCCCAACATCTGGTGATTCATGTTTTGGCCAAGCCTTCCTGCTAAAGGGTGCACTAAGTAAACGGCCTCCCGTGGCCACGCTGAAATTCAAGACTCAGGATCGCAGAAAATGGAAGCTCTGCCTGTGCTATCTACCCAGCAGACCCTGCTAGGTGGACCCATCACATGGGAAGGCTCGCCTGCCACGGTTTACATGGACTTCGTGGTTGGAAAAACAGAAATGTTCCCAGCTGCAAGGACCATGGAGTGTGATACTTCACGAGAGACTGTGCTACATGGAAAACACTCCTCTTTCTGGAATGAGCTGGAAATGGAGTCAGGCTCCATGGGCCACCATGCAGGGGAGTAGCGTGAATCCCCCAGCCCAGGCCCCTACTGACAACAGCCACTCTCTGACCCAGAAGCCTGTGCGGGAAGAGAAACGGCAGCAGGGTAAACCTGCACGAGAGCACAGACCCTCACACTATACGCACACACACACACACACATGTACACATACATACCACACACACATGCCCACACACATGCATACACACATACACATACATGCACACATACACATACCACATGCATGCACACACCCACTTGCATGCACACACCACACATACTCATCCACACACACGCACAAGCACACACACACATGAGCACAGCAAGGGCAGAACATACAGAGGACAGGGTCATTCCACTCCTGCAGGTGAGAAAGCAAAGAGAGTGGAGAGTGAGTGACAAGGAGCACCCCTCCCTACCCCTGGGCCTGGGGTCTGAATTTTTTTTTTTTTTTTGGAAACAGGGTCTCACTCTGTTGCCCAAGCTGGAGTGCAGTGGTGTGATCTCAGCTCACTGCAGCCTTGACCTCCTAGGCTCAAGTGATCCTCCCACCTCAGCCTCCCAAGTAGCTGAGATTACAGGCACACACCATGCCCAGCAATTTCTTTTTTTGTTTTTTGTTTTCTTGAGACGGAGTCTCACTGTGTTGCCCATGCTGGAGTGCGGTGGAGCAGTATTGGCTCACAGCAACCTCTACCTCCCCAGTTCAAGCAATTCCTGCCTCAGCCTCCCAAGTAACTGGGATTACAGGCATACGCTACCACACCCAGATAATTTTTGTGTTTTTCGGTAGAAATGGGGTTTTACAATGTTGGCCTGGCCGATCTTGAATTCCTGACCTCAAGTGATCTGCCTGCCTTAGCCTCCCAACGTGCTGGGATCATAGGTGTGAGCCACCATGCCCAGCCACAGCTAATTTTTTAATTTTTTGTAGAAACAGGGTTTCATTATGTTGCTCAGGCTAGTCTCGAACTCCTGAGTTCCAGCAATCCTCCCACCTTGGCCTCTCAAAGTGCTGAGATTACAGGCATGAGCCACCATGCCCAGCCACAGCTAATTTTTTAATTTTTTGTAGAAACAGGGTTTCATTATGTTGCTTAGGCTAGTCTCAAATTAATCTTCAACTCCTGGGTTCAAGCAACCCTCCCATCTTGGCCTCCCAAGTGCTGGGATTACAGTCACGAGCCACTGCGCCTGGCCATGCCACTCTTTATACTCACTCATATACCTGAAAAAAATATTTTCATTAAGCAAAGGTTTTCCCTAATCAGGCTCCTCGTATGAATTAGGAATGTAGGGTGTTCAAGAGCCACATGAAATAACTCGATGGCTCCAAAACCCAGAAGAGTTGACATTGGCTTCAACTCTAAGATGATTTTATTTCTTCTTTCAGGCAGAGAATAAAATGTGATGTCTTCTCTACCATTTCATGTCACTGACTGACACGCCCCATGAAAATGAGTGAGGCACGTTCGTTTCTGCCACATCAAGGTCTGAGCAAGGCTCCTGACCTCCTTCCCGATGCTCACCCTGCTGGTGGGAACGGCTCAGACCCCCCATCTCAGGCTGAGGAACCAACTGTGGGGAGAACCGACTGTGGGAACCTCTTAAAGAGGTGCTTTGAGAGTACGTTTTCAAATCACAAGCAGAAAAATCAGAACTACATATGTGTAAAAAGAAAATAAAAGTGACCCAGACCAAGCACAGTGGCTCGTGCCTGTAATCCCAGCACTCTGGGAGGCCAAGGTGGAAGAATGACTTGAGCTCAGGAGTTCAAGAACAGCCTGGGCAACATGGTGAAACCCCATCTCTACAAAAAAATTAAAAACATAGCTGAGCATGGTGGTGAGCATCTGTGGTTCTAGCTACTCAGGAGGCTGAGCCCAGGAGGTTGAGGCTGCAGTGAGCTCTGATCGTGCCACTGTGCACTCCAGCCTGGGCAATGGAATAAAACCCTATCTGAAAAAAAAAAAAGGGACCCAAAGATTTCTATGGGCAGCAATGGAATCAACTCTAAGTCACATTAAGGGGAAGTGAGGTATGTACCCTAAACTACGTCTATGTAAAAAGGGGGTGCTCTCACCCCATTTACACACACTCACAAACACACACTCAAGCACACACGCTCACCTACGCATAGAACATCTCTGAAGGAAACAACATCAGCTTCCTTAGGGAAGGGGGACGGCAGCAATGTGGATACTTTTGTGGACTGAACTTTTTACCACATGCGTGAACCATTTTCCAAAGCACAACTTTATGTTAAGAAACGAGTTATGAGAAAAAATGCACTTGGGGGCCAAGCGTGGTGGCTCACACCTGTAATCCCAGCACTTCAGGAGGCAAATCAAGGTGGGTGGATCACCTGAGGTCAGGAGTTCAAGATCAGCCTGGCCCACTCGGCGAAACCCCATCTCTACTAAAAATACAGAAAAATTAGCTGGGCATGGTGGCATATACCTGTAATCCCAGCTACTTGGGAGACTGAGGCACAAGAATTGCTTGAACCCAGGAGGCGGAGGTTGCAGTGAGCTGATACTGCACCCACTGCACTCCAGCCTGGGCGACAAAGCAAGACTCCATCTCAAAAAAAAAATTTCACTTGGAATCCACATGTAATACACCCATATATGTACATACATGAGTGTACATGTACACATCCATATATACCTGTTTTCAACCTACAAAAATGACCGTACCCTGTAATTCTGCAATCTGATTTTTTCACTCATCATGACCTTGTTTCAATGTCCATCGTATATTTCTATCTAAACAAATACTTTCATCCTTGCACTTCTAATGGCTGCATAAATAAAAAATGTACCCTAAGTTATTCAATGAATTTCCTTCTGCTGGACAGACAGGTAGTGTCTATATCTTACTTATATAAACAATGTTGCAATATTTCTCCTTCATTTAGTGGATTCTCACTATTTGCAGATTCTATTTTTGCAAATTTGCCTACTCACTAAAATGTGTGTGTAACCTCCAGACCTATATCCTGGAGCTTTTGCGGTCTCTCTTAGATATTGCAGAACAACTATAACCCTAAGTTGTCCATGGATGTTTCCACTGAGGTCACATAAGGCAACACAGCCTCCCTACCTCGCTCTCATACACAGGAGACCAGGGCAGGGCGGGGTGGGGCGGAGTGCTGTGTTCCTGGGCCTTACAACCCAGCCCTAGCACGTAACAGTGCAGCAGCCTTGGGCAAGTCACTGAATGCTTCTGAACTGCATTTTCTCTTCCACAAGATTAAAAACACCAGAACCTACCAAGATGTGTTGTTTTGGGTTATAAGACTATAATTGGGAGGGGCGCGGTGGCTCACGTCTGTAATACCAGCACTTTGGGAGGCTGAGGCTGGCAGATCATGAGGTCAGGAGTTTGAGACCAGCCTGGCCAACATGGTGAAACCCCGTCTCTACTAAAAATATAAAAATTAGCCGGGTGTGGTGGCAGGCGCCTGTCATCCCAGCTACTTGGAAGGCTGAAGCAGAAGAATCACTTGAGCCCGGGAGGTGAAGGTTGCAGTGAGCCGAGAGCGCGCCACTGCACTCCAAGCTGGGTGACAGAGCGAGACTCCATCTCAGAAAACAAACCAAAAGAAGACTATAATTGATGTGAGAGGTGTGTGTGTGTGTGTGTACATACATATTTCCCCCATGAGCAAGGGTTCTGGACGTGCTAACTCAGTGTTCACGGGGACTTTGTGGAACATCACTGCCTCCAAGAATGAGAAGGGACTGTGCGTACTGGCTGCACAGTGGACAGTGTCCTTGGGGTGAATCCGAGCACCGGGCAGAGGGTATGCATACCTGTGGGGCCGACATGCCTTCTGGAGGCGGGATGGCTGGGAGGACTGTCCCCCTAGAGCCATACCTGAGATGGAGCCCAGGAGGACGCTGCTCTTGATGCACCTGTAGACGTACTCGTAGCTCTGGGCCTTCAGTGGGGAGCCGGTGGACAGGATCATGTGGAGCATCTGGAGACTGTGGGTTTCCACTAGGGCGAAGAACCACCGAAAGATGAAAACCCAGTGCCTGAAGCCTCACGCGCAAGCAGGAAATAGGATGGATCTAATTTTCTTGATGGGCAGTACAAGGAATGAGTATTAAAGGGTCACACTCACCTGGCTTCATGGCCTTCTCTTCCAGCACCGACAGCCACTTGGCCCCGGTTACCAGGATAGTGATGCTAGGGCCCAGGCAGGAAAGAAAACACCAGAAACTCTTCAAGGCTCTTGTACCAATGCTTTTTAAAGTTAGTGATTTATTTCTGAGACGGCTGCAAAACCCAAGAGGGGCGTTTTTCCGGGTTGAACTCATACTTTGCGTTTACTGCAGTCTGAGTCCTGGCACCTTGCTCTCAGGCACACCTGACCATGCTCTACGCTGACTCCAGCATCCAGGGCCAGCTCCCTTTACCATGAGGCCTCGCATAAAACAGCTGCTCACATGAACCCATCATTTCCCAACTACAGAGTAATTTATCTTAAGGGACCAAAGGAGGCCATAAAATCACGACCTCTCAAATTCTATCCTCACATATTTATTCACCAATGAACAGAGGGCTACAGAATTTTTTTTTTCTGAGACAGGGTCTCCCTCTGTCACCCCAGGCTGGAGTGCAGGGGTACACTCACAGCTCACTGCAGTCCCCTACTCCTGGGCTCAAGTTATTCTCCCACCTCAGCCTCCCAAGTAGCTAGGGCTACTGGTGTATGCCACCATGCGCAGCTAAGAGACAGGGTCTGGCTATGTTGCCAGGCTGGTCTCGAACTCCTGGGCTCAAGTGATCCTCCCGCTTTGGCCTCCCAAAGTGCTGGGAGAGTCCTTCGTTTGTGAAAACATGTGCCATGCTTGAAACTCACCACCCATCCCCTTTGCTCACACAAGTTCACATTTTTATGAAACTTAAAAAGTGCAGCTCTTCCTAACACTTAGAATCCATAGTTCTACACATTTGTGCTTAGAGAAGGACACACGCTGCTGAATAGACATCCCTGCGTTTTCAAGGACAGCACTGTCTAATACGCGATTTCCTCCCTCGGCTTTTCTTCCAGCTAGGCAGCCCTTCACACGTAAACTCCATCTTCCCAACTAAAGAGCATTTTTCTCTTCAGGGCCCAGAAGAGGCTGTGAGGTTAAGACTCTTCGTGTCACTCTGGCAGTAGAACCTCAGGTCCTCTGCACATTCGGTGGAGAGACTCATTCGGGGGAGAAGCCTACCTTGGCACCCCATCTGAAGCTACGAGGCAAAGCTGCACAGAACATGCTGAAACTCAGGGGGGCTGGGCTGGGCGTGGCCAAGGCAATGGCAGGGTGGATCTCCCTCCATGCAAGGAGGTGAGTTACCACAGTCCTCCCACCTCCCACACTTTCATTCTCTTACTTCCCCAGACCCACCCTGCCACCAACAAAGCCACCACTGTACCCTGGAGATGGCTGGAGTTTGGGAGGAGGGAGACTGGCTCCTCCCACCATCCCCAGGCTTCTTCATAAACTCAGAGTTTGATTAAGTACTTTGACATCATAGCCAAGGATTAAGCTATCACTCCCTTTGCAAGTATCAATAACGGAGGATGGAGATCTCAGGACTAACAGTGATCACCCGGCCCTGGGCAGGAGTGACCACCTCGAGCTAAGGGTACAGCGCTCTCCAACCAACAGCCACGCACAAACACCACATGGCTTTTACGCAGCTTATCCTCCCACTGCCCACCCCCAGAACACTCAAAGGCTCTCTGTGGTTCTCAATCGCGTCTAAGTGCAGGCAAGATTCTGCAAACCCTGATCTTGGTGAGGCTCTGCCGCACTCGGAGCTGGTGCTCTCCGGCCTGCCAGTCACAGCCCTGCTCGTCTGAAGAAAGGGCAAAGTCCCCCATCTATCTCCAGGGTGCTCATAAGACGGTTGAGAAATGCAACACCATTCAGGTCCTGGAAGCACAGAAGCACGGAAGCCCACTTGCAGGCGCTCAGGCCACGCCTTATGTCTAGCGAATACTGTAGGGGTCGCTGCACTGAAGCATGAGACAGCATCAGGGCTCTAAACTGTTGGGAGCCGGTGCCCACGACTGCCCAGAGCCCTGTATGGAGTCAGGTGTGGATCAGCCCAGAGGCAGCCCCTCCAGGGTGGCCACCGGTGTGTGGGCTCCAGCAAGCTGAGTCTCCCAGCTTCTCCCCGTGCCTCTGCGCCTACCCCGAAATGCTCTCTCTACTCAGATGCTACACCACCCTTTTTTTCTGAGACGGAGTCTCTCTGTGTCTCACCCAGGCTGGAGTGCAGTGGCGTGACTGCAGCTCACTGCAACCTCTGCTTCCAGGGTTCAAGTGATCTTCCTGCCTCAGCCTCCCAAGTAGCTGGGATTACAGGCATGCGCCACCACACCAGGCTAATTTTTGTATTTTTAGGACAGACGGGGTTTCACCATGTTGGCCAGGCTGGCCTCAACCTCTTGACCTCAGGTGATCAGCCAACCTCGGCCTCCCAAAGTGCTGGGATTACAGGCATGAGCCACCATGCCCAGCCTACACTGCCCTTTTAATAACATGAACTTGATCACGGTGCTCTTCTGATTCAAAGTGTCCACCGCTGTTTCATTCCACTTGGGGAACAACTCACCCTCCAAGCAGCCCCAAAAGTCCCTGCCCCTCCAACTCCTGCTCATGCCCTAGCCCCACATCAGCCCTTCACTCTCAGGCCACAGGACGCCCCTTCCAGCTTCCACAACGCATGGATCCCAGGCCACCTCCGGGCCTTGGTCCTGGCGGTTCCCTCTCCCTGAAGCCCAGTCCCCAGTCCTGCAAGAGTAGTTCCTGAAGCTTCCAGCCTCAGCCCAAATGCCAAGACCTTTCAAGGACCCCCTGGCCCCAGGTCTCACAGCACTCCTCACTGCCCAGGTCTCACGGCACTCCTCACTGCCCAGGTCTCACAGCACTCCTCACCGGCCGAGATCTCACGGCGCTCCTCACTGCCCAGGCCGGCCTCTCTTTTCCTTACCTTCCCCTGCCCAGTACCAGCCCCATGAGGACAGAGAGTGCTGGCACCTGGTCACTGCTGTGTGGCCCCCGGAACCCAGCAGGGAGCGTGGCACAGGGCACGTCGCCCAGCACACATGGTGTAGATCCCAGCAAAGTGCTGCCCAACCCATGCACTTCCTTAGAGGGACAAGCCCGCTCACCCGCTCACCCCTGCCCTCTAGAGCCATCTGAGACAATGGCCCCATTCAGACACGGGCAACATCAGGCAACCCACACAACATGCACACCTGCCCTGCTACTAGCAAACCTGGACAAAGTCGTCAGGGTCCTGGCCCTAATTCTATCCAGAATATTCCCCTCACTAGAGCCCAGAAACACACCCTATGAAGAAGAAAATTCATCTTTTAAAATTATCTTGTCTGTGCCCACAAAATGAATGTTCTTTCATCAAATGTGTCAATAAGGCTGGGAGCTGATGTGCTGGTAATCAATAGAGATTTCACCCCACATTTACTAACAGACGTGGGTTTTAATCAGAGGCACTGAGACAGCATTACAAGGACTGTGCCTGCCCCCACGCTCCTCTTGCCACAAAACAGGATTTGCCATGACTGCATTCAACTGTTTCACACCACTCAGTCTCCAGGAAGCGGACAGAACTGAGCAGAAGCGGCTTGCCCCGCCCAGCTCCCGTTCCCTCTCACTGCTGACTACTGGTGACCAGGGCAGTGACTTGAAGCCTGCATCCTTCCGAGAGCCCCACCCGCAGACCCTGCCCACATGCCAAGTGACACCTGCCTCACCAAACTGCACAGGCGGCTCTCCCAGGCGGGGCAAAGGCCACATCCAGAGGGAGCCCCTCGACAGCACGACCACAACTCAGTCAGCCTCGGTGCTCTGGTCAACCCCGGGCCCATGAGTACAACATGGAACCAGCCACCGTGCTGTGAACACTCGCACAGGTATGTGTGCACACAGGCACAGGCACACATACCCAGGCGCACATGCATCCACATGTCAACAGCACACACTCACAGCTGCATGCACACGAATACACACTCAATACCTACACACGCACACACAGACACCTGACACCCAGGCACATTCACGCGCTCACTTGCACTCACATGGATGCACACATATACTCACACACACATGCACTCACACACTCCCTTTCATATTATCACACTCCATGCACACACACAAATACACTTGTGCACACACACAGACGCACACCCATGCACACACAGCAGGGTATCCCTGGGACCTTTCACCCTTGGATCTCATTAGCATCAGCCTCACTGATGTACATCCCTCTCCCTCCCTCCTCCAGTAACCCCCAACCCAGCGCATGCCTCCCCTACACCAACAAAAGTTCCTCCACCTGGAGCCCGGCTTAAGGGTAAAAGGGTAAAGATTCTAAAGCCATCACAAGTTCCCAGGGATTTGATTAACCTTTTGCTGCAAACAGTCTCATTAGGAAATAACCTTCCTCACTAATACTGTGAGCCAAATGTCAGGATTTCAATATTACCCAGGCCAGCCCAAGTTATATTTAAAATGTTAATGGCCAAAGATTTAAAAACATGAGTGGCTCCCGTTCCCCGCCATGAACAGGTTCAGACAGAGTAACTAGGACATTCCACAGCATGTTGGTTTCTGGGCCCCTGGAGGTCTGGCAACTTCTACACTCTTATTTCTGGAAACATTGTCATTAGGCCAAGGGTGACCAAGACCACAGTGGCCAGGGCATGCCAGCCAGTTGTGATTAATTCATCAGCAAAGTGCTGATGAGACTGGACCTTCTGATGCCTTCTAATGATGGTGATGAGAAGGTGGGGGAAAGGTAGGACCAGCGTACCTGTCCCCATTTGCATAATTCTCAGGCACCGCGAGGGTACCCGATGTGTCTCCTAACTGGCTATAGCCTCTGCTCATGGGATTCCTATCTACAATCCAGCCAGGGTCACAGGAAAGAAGTGACCACCTCCAGGGGCCCCAGGAAGCACTCAGTACAGTTACGATGAGGTGAGAAGGACTCTAGAAGACAGGTGGCCGCCAGCCCCAAGGGATGGCTAGAGACAAGCAGGGCTCTCCTCCTGCCAGTGGGCTCAGGAGAAAGGTGCCAGGAAATCCAAACACCATGCAGCCCCCCAGTCACAGGTTCTGCGCCCACCCCTCGTGAACTTATCCACACGCCTCCCCTGTGTGTTCAGCCTTTACCTCACTTCATCTCTGAGATGGTTTGGTTGTCCCCACCCAAATCTCATCTTGAACTACAGCTCCCATAATCCCTATGTGTCGTAGGAGGGAGCCAGTGGGAGGTAACTGAATCATGGGGGCGGGTTTTCGTCATGCTGTTCTCTGGACAATGAATAAGTCTCACAAGATCTGATGGTTTTATAAAGGACAGTTCTCCTGCACACGCTCTCTTGCCTGCCGCCATGTAAGACATGCCTTCACTCCTCCTTCACCTTCTTCCATGACTTTGAGGCCTCCCCAGCCATGTGAGACTCAGTCCATTCAACCTGTTTTTCTTTATAAATTACCCAGTGTCAGGTATTTCTTCATAGCAGAATGAAAATGGACAAATCCCATCTCACTCCTGAGTCTGAAGACCCAGTGTGAAACAGGACTCTAAGCAACCCTCAGTGTTCCTCCTTTTGCTGTGAAATGCCACAACTACAGAAATAAGACCAATGTGCAGCTCAATGGCTGCAGTTGACAATGCCCTACTGTTTAAGAGCTGGAACTTTGCTAGGAGAGTCGATTTCAGGTGCTCTCAGTGCTAAAAGCAAAAAGGTAACTGTGTGAGGAGATGCAAATGCTAATTTACCTGACTGCAGTACTCATTTCCCTATGTGTACACACAGCAAAATACCATGTTGTGTGCCTTACGATATATACAATTTTTACTAAAAAATACTCTTAAAAATAGAAATAGGTTCTTAAAAGAAATGAGATGACATGCTGCCCGTAGGATTTTTCTCAGCCCTCTCTAGAGGGAGAAGCCCCAGGCCTTCGTGTCCCTCCCTCCTTAACAATTTCACCCTCTGCTTCTGGCACCTCCCACACCCTCCTCTTGGAAACGGGGCTTCCACAAAGGCAGAGCATTCCGGAGACACCCCGACCACAGGAGAAGGCAGCCACGGCTCTGTATCTGATCCCAAGGAGCCCTCCTGGTGCTGTCTGTCCCTTGTTCTGAGCACAGTACCTTGGTACCTACCCTATCCTGTCAACCAGGTCCCAGAGCACATTGGGTGTGGGCACCAGCGGGGAGCCATCGTACAAGACCATGGCCGCTCCTGTGGCCAGAAGGGACACCATCCAGTTCCACATCATCCAGCCTACCTGCAAAGACAGGAGGGGTGCAGCTTCAGCGGGCGCTAGGCAGCTCCTCCAGCGCTGCCCCTCAGCTTCCCGCATCCCTGCAAAACCGCCTAAAACAGAGCCATGAGTTGGCACTAACTGCTCATTTCAAACACATGACAATTCGGCACAGAAACTCCACATCTAAGAATGGGTCACACAGATATTCACACATGTGCATGAAGACGTGTCACAGAATGTCTGTTGCACCCTTGCTGATGACAGAGACAAAGCAATGTAGGTGTTATCAACACAAGAAAGGCCACAGGAGGTGCACGCGTGCTACTGACACTCTGACACAGTCAGTGAACCCACACGAGGCATTCAGAACAGGTTTGGCCCTAGCAGGATGAGGGGAGCCATTAAACAGCCATGAAACAGAATGAGGCCTGGACTGACACAAAACCGTCTCCAAGACATTGTTCATACAGAACAAGCAAGGCGGAGCGCATGCAGCATAACCCTGTTAGACTAAAGAACAGATATGTAAGCACACACGCAGATACACGTACATATGCACGCATGCACGGGCACATACACGTGCACACAGGCACATACACACACACACACACACCCCTACAGGGCCCCGATCCACCTGAGGCAATGAAAATGCCTGGCATGGCTGCCTCTGGGCACTGGGAGGCATCAGCCTTTCCCCACGTATCCTACTGGAGCTGCTTGAAATTTTTACCACATCCAAGTAGATTTAATTTTTTTTTTTTTTTTAACTGAAAACTGTTACTAAGTTTAAAAACGTTAAGGCAAGAAGGTGCAGATACACTTACAGCACCCTCATCTACACAGGGAGACTGTGTGGGTAGTCCTGGAGTGAAACAAACACCATGACAGAGCGAGAGGTAAGCTCCAGCAGGAATCTTGGCCCTGGAGGCCAACAGGGAGCTCCCCAACCCCACCAACCACGGAGGCAAAGAGGTCACGGGGGATGCACACAGCGCCTATGCATCCCCCGTGCAGCCCTGGGAGGACTGGAGTGGATGTGGCTGGGTGTCCTGGGCCTCACCCCACATCCCAGAGGTCAGACTCTCGAGGATCAGAGGGTGGGGATGCGGTGGCCATGTGACAACCCCAGGTCCGAGGGTGGGGATGTGTTGGCCATGTGACAACCCCAGGTGGTTCTACTTCAGCCCTGGGTCAGAACCTCTGGACAAGAGCTCACAGAGCTGAGGGCGAAACAGAGCACCGGGCCAACAGGTCGCCTGTGGCGTGAGCGACATGGTTTAGCCTGTGTCGGGAACCTGCCTCCCGCCGGCCACAGCCTAGGGCCGCCCCCAATTCACGTGGGCAACAGTGACCCAAAACCAACGTCCCCCAGAAAGCCCACCCACACCTACTCCCCACTCACAAAGGCAGGGGGCACAAGGACACAGGTGAAGGGCTCCATTTAGTTGAGCTGCTTTTGTCTTTTTTTTCTGCCTGAAACAGGGTCTCACCGTCACCCAGGCTGGAGTGCAGTGGCACAATCACAGCTCACTGAAGCCTCAACCTCCTAACCTCAAGGGATCCTCCTGCCTCAGCCTCCCGAGTAGCTGGGACCACAGCGCTGGGCCACCACGCCCAGCTAAATTTTATTTTTTGTAGATGAGGTCTCGCTCTGCTGTCCAGGCTAGTCTTGAACCCCTGGCCTCAAGGGATCCCGCTGCCTCAGCCTCACAAAGTACTGGGATTACAGTACAGGCATGAGCCACCGAGCCTGGCCACTGAGCTGCTTTCTGAACAGGTCTTCATGTACTCGCTCAATTTCTCACATTAAGGAACTATTCCCCAAAAAGGAAACCAGTGCCTGGAAGCCCCAAGCAGCGTAGCATTCCTGGCTACCTCATTGTCCAACAAAGCTGCTAAAAAGTTGAGTCAAGGGGTGGTGGCTCACACCTGTAATCCCAGCATTTTGGGAGGTCAAGGCTGGAATATCACTTGAGCTCAGGAGGTTGAGACCAGCCTGGGGAACATAGTGAGATCTGGTCTCTATGTGAAAACAGTTTTTGTTTGTTTGTTTAAGACAGAGTCTTGCTCTGTCCCCCAGGCTGGAGTGCAGTGGCACAATCTCGGCTCACTGCAACCTCCGCCTCCCGTGTTCAAGCGATCCTCCCACGCCAGCCTCCCAAGTAGCGGGGATTACAGGCGCCCATGGCCCCACCCAGCTAACCTCGTATTTTTAGTAGATACAGGATTTCACCATATTGGCTGGTCTTAAACTCCTGACCTTAAGTGATCCACCTACCTTGTCTTCCCAAAATGTTGGGATTACAGGCATGAGCCACCGTGCCTGGCCTCTAGAAAAAGTTTTTTTTAATTAGCCAGGTGTGGTGGAGTGCATCTGTGGTCTCAGTTACTTGGAGGCTAAGGCAGGAGGATTACTTGAACCCAGGAGGTTGAGGCTGGAGTAAGCCATGGTCACTGCTGCATTCCAGCCTGAGCAAGAGTGAGAGTCTTTAAAAGAAAAGAAGAAACATTCCATGTTCATGGTTAGGAAGAATTAATATCGTGAAAATGGCCATACTGCCCAAAGTAATTTACAGATTCAATGCTATCCCCATCAAGCTACCAATGACCTTCTTCACAGAACTGGAAAAAACCACCTTAAAATTCATATGGAACCAAAAGAGAGCCCGCATAGCCAAGTCAATTCTAAGCAAAAAAAACA